>CAUJRU010001905.1:0-105000 GCA_963277665.1 Viscum album | reverse complement strand
TTTCAATTTCAGTATTTTACGTTAATTGTTTTGGTGATTGTGATCATCAAAATAGGGGGAGATTGTTGTACCTCTCGTATCCCCTCGTGGTTTAATTTTCATGATCACAATCACTTTCATGTTTCTCTAACCTTGTTTTTAAGTGTTGTGGATGATAGGCAAAAGATTGCCAAAGGATTGGCCCAAGAAAGTTGGAAAAATGGACTGAAATTCAGTCCACCGGCCAACCGGTGTGATTGCACCGGCCAGCCGGTGGAACTGGCAGAGGCATTGCCCACTGCCAGGTTCCACCGGTCGACCGGTGGCTCTGTCACCGGTCGACCTGTGGCATCCAGCCCAAATAGTGTTTGCTACTGTCTTGCCACCGGCCAGCCGGTGGCTCCTCCACCGGTCGACCGGTAGAGCCTGGATCAAGACTCTTCTTCTCTACCAAGGCACCGGCCAGCCGGTGGAGCTGTACCGGTCAGCCGGTGGCCCCTGGACAAGAATCCTATGCCTTTTTGCACACACCGGCCAGCCGGTGGGACTGTACCGGCCAGCCGGTGGAGCGAGTCAAACTAGCCGTTGCAGTTTGACCAGGCTGGCCCACTTGGCTCCCAACGGCTCTTTAAGCCTCTCCAACGGCTCCGAAGCCTCCCCAAGGGTTCCATGCCTATAAATAAAGGCCAAGGAAGCCCCGGACACCTACCGGAACATATACGAAGCCAACGGACATATTTTGGATCATTTGGCGTACCTCCGGCGGACTTCTTCAAAGGAACCCACCTAGCTCCAACAACTTCCACACCCAAGGAGCTCCTCCAAAGAAGCTTGGAAGCGGCCTTCAACATCTCCAATCAATCAAAGGCGCCCAAGACTTCTCCAATTACGGTTTTTAGTGTTTTATTCATTTTGAGCTTTAAAATTGGGTTTGTGCCTACAAACCCCAAACTCTTTTCTCATATCCCTTTCTTTGGGTTCTCACACCACCATTAAGGTGTGAAGAGGTTTCTTCAAGCCTTCCCTTTTAAAAGGCTTGTGTCACGGTGAGCTAGCCTTCACCCGTTAAAAAGGCTAGTGGGTTCTTGCTCAACCATCAAAAGCAAGTGGGTTCTTGCTTAACCACAAAAGCAAGCTGTAATAGGTCCTAGTGCTACCTCAAAGCCTAGTGGGTTTCTTGCTAAAACCATTGAAAAGCAAGCGGTATGAATCTCTCAACGGTTGAGTTGGGAGCGGAGACGTAGGCCGGGTTTTGGCCGAACTCCGTTATCAATTTCTTGAGTGATTGCCTCTTTATTTCCGCTGCACTTTACTTTGATTTTTAATTTGTTAATCAATTTTTTAAAAGGCAATTCACCCCCCCTCTTGCCATCTCTTCTCGTGTTTTCTTCCGACCCAACAGATAGTAGGAGGAAGGATCTCTCTTTTGAGGTAGGTGATCATGTTTTTCTCAAAGTATCACCACGGAAAAGTGTGATGCGATTTGGTAAGAAAGGAAAGATGAGTCCAAGGTTCATTGGAACATATGAAATTCTGGAGAGAGTTGGATCAGTTGTTTGCCGAGTGGCTTTACCTCCGAGTTTATCTTAGGTACACAATGTTTTTCATGTTTCAATGTTAAGGAAGTACATGCCAGATCCATCTCATTTTTTGAGTCCAGAGGTAGTTCAGCTGGAAGAGAACCTATATTATGAGGAATAACCGGTCCAGATTCTTGACCACATGGTGCAAGTGTTACGAAATAATTCGATTCACCAGGTAAAGGTTTTGTGGAAAAACCACATGATTGAAGAGGCAACATGGGAATCTGAAAATGCAATGAGGGATAAGTACCCCCATTTATTCGATAAGTAAATAAATTGCGGGGATGCAATTTTATAAAGGGGGGAAGGATGTAACATCCGTTGTAAGTAATGAATAATAGATATTTTTATCTATGTCTGTTTATGAATTTGATAGTGTTTTAGAGGCTTAAAATGATAATAAATCCAATCTTAAGCATGGAATACACTAATATTCTTAAAAGATTGTTTTACTGCATTTTGATGGCAAACCATTTTTAAATCTATCTTTTGACAATTTTATAAGCTATATTCGTCAAAATAAACTTATTCTTTATGATTGGGACATCAAAATTTACTTTGTGTGAATTTTTGGTATTTTTCTGACAATGTTCATTTTTAATGAAAAGTGAAAAATACTGCATTTTATATCAAAAATTCTTTTCAATATAATTTATTTATATGATTATATTATCTTTTGAATTGGTTTTAAAGTGAAATTAGAATATATTTTTACCATTTAATCCAATGGCGGTCATTAGAATTAATTTCACTTTGAAATCAGACTTAAACTAGTGTCAATCTTTTGATACATTTTGATTCATAAAAACACGCTATTTGCTCTGACAGTGGGAATTAATTATTAAATTAATTAATGTGATGTATATGATTTGAATTTTGTAAAATGGACTTCATTTTTTAATTTGTAATATCAAATATAGCTTAGGTTGAAGTTTTGGTAATTTTCTGAAAAACATCAATTTTTGATGAATAGTGAAACCACTAAGTGGTACTTATAAAAACCGATTTTCCGTTTAAATGAAATTTTGCCATCATTGTGTTTTGAATTTCAAAATTCAGACATACATGGTTGTCATTAAGAATTGAAATGTGGTTCAATAGGATTAAAATAATTTTTTGGTGAATAGTAACTTATTAAGTTTTTAATCGCGATTAGTGGTAATTAGTGTAGTTTAAGGTAAAAATAATGTTTTAATAATATGAAATGACCTATACACATGTCCTAACCTTATTGGATGTGTCATGGCCGACCAATACAAGCCATGGGTCATCTTGGGGACCCCAGGGAGCCACTTTGGTTGGGAAATGAAATAAATAACTTTTTTTTAATGTAAAAGTAAAAATGACACAAACATAATATGTTTTACGAAAACAATTTTTAAATGGGGTTATACAAGTCAGATTTTTGACATCAAATATTTGTTGGAAATATAAAAAGATTTCCTACATCATAGTATGTTTTTTATAATTTTTTGACATTAAATAAAAAAAATTATTTATGACATTATAATGATGTAGCGATTACCTCATTAATAAAGGATTTAAATAAAATGAAAAGATAATGTAAAATCTATAACCTAAACATGTCCAAAACCTATTGGATGGGTGGATTAGAACCCTTATCACCTTAACCTAGAATTATATCAATGTGGGACCATTTAAATCCGAAACTCATTTTCAAATAAAATAATATTTCTTTACTTTCCAAGAGTGGCCCTCCTCTCCTCTTATAAAAGGCCCCCACCTCTACCTCCTTACCCACACTTCCAAAGCCTTTGGCTCGGCCAACCCCTAACCATTTTGTCTCTCCACTTACCTCTATCACTCCATGAAGCCTCACTTTGGGCATAAGTCTTCCCAAGAAAGCCTTTGAGCTCAAACTAATGGGAGTTGCCCGATTTTATGGTAATGTCTTCACTTGAGTCCTTTTGTTTTATTTTTCTTCTCCAACCCCCTAAACTCTTTTTATTTATTTCTTTTGTAACAACTACAGTATCTAAAATATAATAGGATGTTGTTACAAGATGGATTCAAGCTACACTTACACACACCTACATATAATGGTTAAAGAACATACTGTTTCCGTGGATGGTGAATTTATGCCTCCCGAAACGATGATTGTTCAACATTCCTTTAACACCTTCAAACGTGGCCATTAAGATGTCACTATATTTATATATGATATATAATATGTTTATTTTTTCTTTAAGCTCCTGTATTTTTCATTTTGGGAATACCTTTATGGTTTCCATTATAGGTAAACGCGATATCTTCATTTAAGGAAGTGCGGACTACCGCCCCCTCAAAGTGATTTGATTCGTTAAATAACATATGTGGGACGTATAAAGGATGGAACTATGATATTATATATGATATTATACTGGAATTATAATACACCTTTATATCATTATGATTCCATTCTATAAAATACGAAATAGAAATGAAAGTAGCGTTCATGCGTACGTACGGCTTACCGTCTCCATGAACGGTGCATTTCATTTCTTACCCCTAAATGATTATGTAATATTATAAATGCATGCATGTACTGGATATATATGACATATATAATATCTACATCATGAATACCATTCTGGATATAATGGATACATGAACAACTTGTAATTATAAAGGGATTATTTTTGACCCAAGTACCAATGATCGTTAAAATGACCGTTATTAACTTAAATAATTAAATAGTGTTCATTACATGGTAATAAGTGATATAAAAGGAATAATGAACTTGAAAAAGGTTCTTAAACAAGTAGAAATTAACTCAAGTTTGTTATTTAGGAGATTAAAGAACGACCGAGTCAATTCGGACCCGAGGTATGGGACTTCGTCTCAATCTCCTTTCATTGAGGCATATTTTATTTTATACACAACTTCCTTTTATACGGTGTATAAACTCCTTTGACTTTTACGTTTATCCGAAAGGAATCTTTTTTTATACGAAGCGTTTTACAAAACGACAAAAGGGAATGCTTTTGTCGTACGTATGCAGCGACAATGACTTCTCCGCCGCCGTGACCATTATTTGAGTTTCAACTTCCTCTACATGTCATACCTTCTTTTTAAAAGAAAAATAAATACTATGTTTTACATTTCATTTATTTTGGTATTGAAAATGGTTTTCATAATGTTTTTATATTAATTTGTTGTATTGATATCTTGTGATTGAAAGGTGGAAATGTTATGTTTCCTTTATGCATGTTTTATGTGATACGATTATGTTGAGGTTCTTGGGCATTATTATGAAGACGGGTGGTTCCGTGATAAACTAAGGGAGGGTGAGCCCGATATAGCTCTCCAATGCATTGGGTAACGCGAAGGAGTGAAACGTTAAGGTTTCTCCGAAGAGATCTAGGGAATATACTGTGATGGGTATTCCAAATGTAACCCAGAGGGTTACTCCCTATGTAAGAATGTTATGAATGCCTCAAGTTACATTTATGTCTTATGATTTCTATGATTTATTCATGACTTGATGAGGTATGTTAATGTGCTTATGTTTTATGGGTAAAGTATGATTTAATTCTTATTTATATATGTACCCATGTTTCCTTTCCATATATTTTTATATCCCTTACTGAGCTTTTTATTCTCATCCCAAGTTTTTTGAAATGTTTTTCACAGGTCAAGGGAAAGGTACATGATATGATGATAGTGTCATGGAAGTGTCAAGAAAGAATCCATGTTTTATTATAAATATGTTTCCATCAATGGGAATGAAGAATACTATCTTTATGTAACCACTTTGTTTATATGTGGAATGTAATTCAACTTTTATGATCTAATTCACTAAAACTCTAAACCCGAAAAGATCCTCAATGTGTAATCTTGTAATAACTCATGATTAAGCAAGGTTTAAGGTTTGGGCCTTATAAAAATGAATATAACTCAATATAAGCCAATAGATTATATTTAATATTATAATATTACCATAGAAAAATAATAAATTTTAATGTGCATGTGTTTGGAATCAATAATTATGTAATTTTAGTATTGAAATAATAATTTATTAGTTATAAGTATTTTTAAATTTATATGAATTTGTCTATATTTATTTTTCATTATGGATTAAAAATTTGATTTTGAATGGTACAATTGAATAAGAAAATTAATTCAATAGAAATCTAGCCTTATTAAAAACAGCTGATTGGGGGAAATATAACCCTTAATATATTAATGGTGTTGTGATAGTTATGTTGGTATAAAAGAAATATTGATATGGAAAAATTGAAATGAATGGTAGTGACTAATTTTGAAAAAATTAAGGATTTTTGGAAAAATCAGTTTATTATATCCACAATGGAGTTAAAAACATTATTTTTATTTAAAGAATATGCCCAATATTCTATTTTTTATTTAGGGAAAAAGTAATTATGCATCTGTTCAATATGGATTTATCATAATTTACTATATTACTATGTTTCATGTTATTACATGATGATGGTAGTCACATGTTTGGTATGTGACAATTAAGAACTACTTCCTTTGGTTTTAGGGATTAATTATAAGTTCACATTTGAAATTTAGGGACCTTATTTATAAATATTTGGATCCTAATATTTGATATGGGTTATAAGGATTAACCATTTATGAAATAGTATAATTTGAAATCTAGATGATGTTTTAGAGATTAATGTATTATATTTGATAACTTTTGGAAACCACATTAGTTTAAGAAAATAGTTAGAGATATATTGGAAGAATTTTAACTCTTTTTTGGATATTACAATATATTAAAAGTGAATGTTAGTTATATATGAATAAAAAATAATTTATGGATATTAATTTCACATAGTAAGTGATGAATAAGAAATTTATTGGATCATAACATTGGGTTGAAATTATTATTTTGAAATAGAAATGTATCAAGTAGGAATATTTCCATATATTAATAGACAATAAAATAATTCCAAAACATCATAGGAATGATATTGAAACAAAACCATTATCCTATTACATTCATATCTGATAAATCAAATGGTATTTTTAATTATTATAGATTTATTGAGGCCCTTAACATTCTATTGATCACTACCATTCTTGTGATCAACGACCTCTATCACTCTCTACAATTATTTATGTTATTCTTCCATGTACATATCTTCAGATGAAACCAATTTTATCCTACATAGAAAATTGTAATGTGTTATTATATATGACCTTTAAACACCTCTCACTCTTTATTAATAATAATATATTTTATTAATCCTTTTAATATGTTGGTTTTCCAATATTGGACACTTCAAATATCAAACCATTGACTTCTGGGATCATGTTTAAATTGCAAGAAATAAATTTATATAAGGTTGTGACAATACAACACTGAAAAAATTTATTGAAGAATAATATTTTATTTAATATCATATCTTACGTGCAAAACAATGTTATCTTATATTACACTGAATAACTAGTTTCATTTATTATTTTTGTTACATGTAAGACTGAGTTTCACTACACAATAATATATTATTAACATTATTATTTAATATATCACCTATCCATTAGAATGGTGGGTAATGATATGATTAAATAAATTATTAAATTTTATATTTTCACACATTGATTTGTTATTTATTAATTTAAAATAACATTAAAATAGTTTAAATAAAAAATAATTTCTTTCTAAAAACTATATCATTCTAAAAGGTGTTTAAATCACACCTTGGTACGTTAATTTAAAATTAATTTTTCCAAATTTAGAAAATTTATTTATAAAAATATATTTATTTTTGATTTCAATATATGAAAATTTTCTTAGGTTGATTTTTTTTATTTTTCTTAGAAGTTTCATTTTTTGAGGAATAATGAAAAATAATAAATTTTATTTGAAAAAAAAGTCTAAATTATTTATAAAGATAAATTTTATTTTGAATTAGATTTAATGTTAATTTATTAATATTATATATAAATTAACCTACTTTAGGTTATTGTAATAATTTTCGTATTTAATTTTGGAAAAAAAATTATGCTTTTGGATATTTTCACTAAAAAACCCAACTTTATCATCTTGTCTGTGGAATTAATTTTAATTTTTTTTTTAAATTTTATTAATTTAATATGATAAAATGTACACTTTATTTTGAATTAGAAAAATTATTTATTTCTAACATGTTAAACTTATTTTTTTACCAAAATGAATAGTGAGAATAATAAAAATGAATTATCATGATTGAGGTAATAATGGATTTACCAGGGGTTAATCTTGAAAGATAATGTTTACAGATGTCCTAAGAACATATAAAAAGAATTTTATTTTCATATTTCGGAACTATATCTTATTTATCTGATATTCCCTATATTTAAAGCATTTTTAATGATAAAAATTTGGCTATGATTGAATCTTTTCAAACAATTATATGTGCACCAATCACCTCACTTATAAATGGCCACCCCTATCTTTTTTTATTCACACTAAAAAACCACTTTGGTTCAGCCACTTACTTCCTAAATAACTATAAAACATTCCTCCAATGATCCAATAAGACTTATTTTTTTTATAAATTCAAACTAGGAAGGCTATACTACAATCCTAAGGAGGATGCCTGAAGAAGATGTAATGTGATTCATCGAGTGTCTTTATTTTATTTATTTCTCCACCTCATTAAACATTTATTAAACCATGATGATATAATAACTAAAGTTTATTACATATATATTGATATTTTATTAAAAATATCATATCCAAAAAACATCTCCACACCCATCAAATGGCTTAAGAAATCATGAGTTGTGTGTACAATGGACTACCGTCACCTGAATCGATATTATTCATTATTCCATTACTATCAATCTTGGTTGTGTATGATGATGAATCTAAATGATATATATTATTTTCATTGAATATTTATACTTATATAGTTATTATTATCATATATATATTTTTACCTTCCATTCCATAGGAGATACGATAACATCGCTTATGTGTAGAGTGATCTGCCGCCTCGCAAAGTGATGTGATTGATCTTTCACTAATGATTCACATAGAAGGTGATAAAGATAATTTTAATGTTTATAAGAGATATAAATATCATAAGTAAAATATTAATGACATATATATTATTATTTAAAGATATTATATAATTTTATTTCTCCTCTTTTCTCTCACATAAATATGATAACGTCGTTCATGTACGTGTGGACTACCGTCATCACAAAGCGATGTGACTCTCTTTTAGTTACTAAACCAAATGGATGATATATATAATTGTATAATATGTTATATATGATATTATTATACTTATTTAAATATATTATTTTACTTATCTGGTATCTATAATAAGAATTGAAATATGGAAATTTTAATCATACGTATGTACGTCCTACCATATTCTTAACTGTAACGTACTACATTTTTCGTAATAATATTTCATGATTTAATTTAAAAATATTTTTCTTGCAGAAATATTATATTTATGTCATTATTATTATTCATGAGATAATAAAACTATGTAATATGTGCAAGAACAATATCTTTAATGAAAAAACATATATAAGAATACAAGACAATTAACATATGAAATAATGAAAATAATGCAATATTATTAGTGAATGAGTGACAAGATTTTATAAAATGATTATATATGATATTATAAATATTAATATGATTATATTTTAAGTTTATAACATGTTTGAAACCAACATAAATGAGGTTAAATATTGTTCAATCAAAAGGAAGTGTCAGGTAATGATTTTTTTAACTAAATTTCATTTCATTAGTTTAATCTTCTACTTCATTTATTATGCAATTCTAGGATTATATGTATAAATAATTTTGATTACATTATGTTATATTTATAAAAATCATCTGTTTTTATTATTTATACACATGATCTATTCATTTATTAATTCTTACTTCAACTTTGTGATAATTTTCAGTATTAATTTCACTGTCTCTTTCTAATCGAGATTTAATATTCTTGAATTTCAGTTGAAGGAAATTATTTGAACATTTCAAAATAAACCAATTTAATATTATAATAATATTTTTTAATGAATTTTTTTACAATATTTCCACATTTAATGTATTTGGTATATAAATTATTGGAGAATTTTTTTTAATAAAAATTTAATTAATTTCTCTATTCAATTGGATATATATTTTCATCAAAAACCATTTTTTCTAAAAAAGTTTTAAAAAATAGATTTTAACCAATTTAAATGATATATTAATGTTTTTTTAAACCATTTATAAATTTTATAAAATTATTTAAATTTATTCTTATATCATTTTTATAACTATTCCAATTTCTCTTTTACTAAAAAAGTAAAAGTAATTTTCTTATCATTTTCCAAACAAGGCATTTTGCTAACCTTTTATAGTAAAAAATAATTATTCTTCATAAATTGTAAGGAAATAATTAAATTACACACAATAATAAAATTAATTTATTTGAAGCTTCATTTTAATGTTTTTAAGGATATTTTTAATGATTTCCCCCCTAATATTTTCTAAATTCTAAATTTTTAAAATTTATTTTCAAATAATAGTGTTTTTAATATGTTTTTTGATTTTCAAAATGAAAAATATATTTTACACAAGAATATTTTTACATATACTATTTTGTTATTTATATTCATTAATTACATCAACCCATTAAAGTAATTATGATCCACAATGGATATGTTGTATTGATATCCTCATTATTCTTTCTATGGATGGTTTATGATCAGTTTGATTATGGAAGAGCTATTTTGATACCATTCAACATATTACTATGTATGGTTTACGATTTTTCTATTTTTACTTGGATATGTATTAATGTCTCTTATTTTTGTTTTTAATATGAGTGATTACATTTCACACATTTCACGTGGGGAATTCATTGGACTTAGTACATGGATGATAGGGATAAATATTGATAGCACCTTGTGGAATTGATAGGTATCATGAGACAAAAATTATTGCCCAAACCCTATTAGTTTGCACCTAGTAGTATTAAAATATCTTGTGAATGTTCTTGAGAGTATGTGTCTTGTGAATGGTCCTGGCAAAAATGAGTTGGTCAAATCTGATATGCTTGACACTTGTAGTATTAAACATCCTTGTGAAGGGTCTTCATAAAAACTTTCTTGTAAATGGTCTCTATAGTATTATTATGATTTCTTATATTATAAATCTCTTCATTATGAATTTGATGATTTTTATTCTATATGATTATTTGATTAGTTAGAATATAAATGCTCATGTTTCAAGATCATGTGATTATTTTTATAAAAATATTTGATCATCATTTATTCCATCCATATTTTACTCAATGTATTGATTAAATGGAACTTATTTTAGTCAGTTTCCTTTACATATTGATTTTTAATTATTTATTTAATGATTTCATTTTATACTTACTATTAATGATAATTTTAGATCACCTGTTTTTTATGTTTTATTTTACCCAAGTTACCAAGAAGTATTTTATGATTTATATGAAGGGATATTCAATAGGGAATAATTTTATTATAAATAAAATTATGTTGTAATTTTAATATTTTAATGTAATATGGTAAATATGTGTGTATCAAGTTTACTAAGACTACTAAAATATTTGGTCCTTCTTGATGTGATCCCTTGTTTAAAATGATAATTTAATAAATAAAATACATATTTTTTCTATTGGGGTTGATGTCTCTATATTGTTTTTATTAGACATGTCATTATTATTTTAGGGTGAATATTTTTGATTTTTTAAAATTATCTTTTTAGTGGAATAGTGAAAATACTATTTTTCTAAAAACTATCACTTTTATGAGATTATCTTAACATTGTACTAAATTAAAATTTTATGAGAACATTTTTATATATAATATATATATATATTTAATAATAAATATAAATCATTAAAAATTACTTTCTTGAATTCATAAAACAAATCTTTATCCTTTTAGAAACTCAATAAATATTTCACTCTAATAAATGTTTTTATGTGCATAAATTATGAATTAGATTTTATCACATGTTAAAATGAATTGTAAAAAAATAGATTTGATACTTGATATAAACATGTATATATTAATTGAAAATTTTCATTCTTTTTATAACACTAAAAATTATATTAGTAAGGTTAAAATTATTTACCATATTAATGGTTAAACTGTTATTTTTAATAATTTTTTGTTAACATTGTCAAATTTTTATCTAATAAAATATATTAATACAACATAAATTATTAAAATATTATTATTTTACAACACATATTTAAATATAAATTTATAAAAAATAAGATTAGTAACACATAATTAAAAATAATTCATTTTTATACGATGAAAACCATTTTTCTATGTATTATATATTTTAACTTAAAACACAATTTTTTAATATTCAGAAATTAAATTCGATTAAATATAAATAAAATTTAGGTATATCACTCCCAAATTTGTTAATATGGGTTATTTTATATTTGTTTAAACATAAATTACATATTTATAATTGTGTTGCCTAGGTAGAAATGAAAAAGATAAAAGTAAGAATATATGAATAAATGGATTCAAACATGTTAAAAACATGTGTATGAATTTATGTTTGATGATTAATTGACCTTATATTACCTTAAAAATCAATTATTTGTCAATTTGAGAATCTGTGAATCTTGAATTTTGTTATACCAGTATTTAAAAATAATAATTATCCAAATAATGCTATTTTGATCACATTTAAAAGGGAATCACTTCCACCCTCTCAAAGTTACACCCCCTTACAAATATCCCTAAAACCCTAAAATATATTCCTTTATTATAAGTAACAAGAGTGTATAAAGTCTCTAATAACCATAATTTTTCCAAATCCCTTCAATTTATGGACAATTTAAAGAGGAATGTAAAGGTACAATCATTTGTATTACTTAATCTTTATCTTTTCTTCTTGATCTTTACCTTCAAACCCTACCATAACCATACTAGTATAATGAATTAAATATTATTAATATATTGAATTGTTATTATATAAATTTAATAACCCTTATATCTTTATTCTAATCCACTTATAAAATATAAAATAACATCAATATTATGTTTATATGGACTACAGTGTCCCTGAAGCGAAATCTTCAATTTTCAACATATCCACTCTTCACTATTTATAAGAATAAAATTAAAAAATAAATGTGATTTATATGATATAATAATTATTATTATGTTATAAATTTTAATCCACATTCACTCCCTCCAATTCATACTGAAATTAAAATATTAATCATGTGTTTTGTGGACTACTACCAGCATGAATTAATTTTTTCCACATTATTTTTCATTATTTATTTGAACCTTTCAAAATCAGATTAATGAATATAAAAACTATGTGTAATATCCTTATACTTTTTTTATAATTATATTATTTCATAAAAAACAAATTTCTTAACCATACTCACCCATAAAATTATAGTATGTTCATGTTTGCATATATCTAACCAACTACATGATAAATGATATAAAACAATATCATGCAAGAATATAGAACCATAAATTTCAATATTATTATAATTTTATAATAAAATCATGATTATTTTATGTTTCTTTAAATTTTATATTATTTTTTTACATGTTATTAAAATTTAAGGTTCGATCGCTGAAATTACCAAAATAAGTCAACAATGGTTCAATTTTCACACAACACAACCAAAATACTTAAGGAATTAAAAATATTTAGTATAAATCATTATAAAAAATATAATATATTACCTATAATGATAAAAAAATGATAAAATTGTATCTATAAACTGGAAACTAACATTTCCATTTTGAAAATATTATTAAACAAACAATTGATACTAATAACATTTGATGATGAAAATAAAATATAAATAATTAATATAACATAAATAAATGATTATAAATTTATTTAATAAATTGATATATATTTGACTAAGGTTATTCAATAAGCTAATAATATAGTTATTTTAATTATATAGGGGATTTAATAACTTTTGTAGATGTTGGGGATTTAGAAATGTTGGTTCTTTTTCTCAAATTTAATTTCATGAAATATATTTCTTATTGTTCATCATAAAATATTTAATATTGTTTGATTACTACCTAATAAATATATTTTACCATATTATTATAATTCATGGGGTCTAAATATATATACCATTTTCCTTCATTAAATGGATTTCGATTCAATGGATATTGCGGTTTTGAGGTTCATTGTTAACTCAACTCCCTTTATTGAGTTAGAATTATTTTTCACAGACTTCATTATTTCCAGATTTGATATTTCCACCATAATATATTATTTCACAGTACATTCCCTTTCAGTCAAGGTAAAATGAAACTTTTTATTTTAAATCATCTTCCTTGAAGAATTTTTACCCATAAAAAAGTATATCCTTGTTGAGAATAACTCCAAATATCTTTAACAATAGTTTACCCTCCTTGTCCATATTTTCCATTTCAACAAATTTTAAACTTTTTATATAGAAACCCAATTGTTTTTTATGTCATGTTACATTTATATTTACCTTCACTTATTTTAAAAATTATTTTATGTTAATATTTTTACACTATGGGTTTCAGACAATGGTATTTGAAAATATTGATTGAATGTTTTTTTCTATCATTTACATATCAAATATTTTATCATAAAAAAACACATTTTTTATAACCTTTTCATCATTTCAAGTATCAATTATCTAATTTTACTTTTAAAATTATTATTTTACTGCATTTTCACATCATCTTTTTCAAACATCTAAGACCTTTTCATGGCTCCTTTTTTGAAGATTTTGTTTCAAAACTAAATGTTTTCAAAATATTTTAACTTCACCATTTCGAAAACATTATATATTTTCAAGTATTCTATAACAGCATGATAATTTATTATTATAATTTATCTTTAAAATAAATTTCATTTATTTAGTATATTTTGTTACATCTAATATCGATTTTAAATGAAACATGACATACTATTAAAATATTATTATATAATGAGTTAGTTATCACATAAAAATTAGATAAATGGGTATGAATAAGATTAAATTATTATTAAAATATATGCAATACCCATTTAAATAAAACTAATTATTATTTGATCAATTAATTAGAAATGAAAATAAAAACCATTTGAAAATAAAGGATATCTTTTTCAAAAAAAACCAATTTTTATACAAAAAACATGTTTAATCTCAATAAATAAAATAAAATAATTTTATTGACTGATTTTAATTATATTTATATATATTATATATTCAATAAATTTTTAACATTATATTATTGTTCTATTTTAAGGAGATAAGAAGTAATCTAATTCTACCCACAAAAACTTCATGTTTGAAAAAAAAAGAAAATTTTATTGCATTTTATAAACTTACTTTAAAATAGGATTTGTCATTATTTTCTAATATATTTTAAAAATATAACTTTATTTTTGAAATAAAATTTTAAAAATTATCTTATAGTTAATTTCTTATCATTTTAGGAAAACATAATATTTTCAGTGAATAGTTAAATTTATTGGCTTTTAGTGAACAAAATTCATTTCATTCAACAAATTTACAAGATAAATTCTTTTTTAATATGGTTATAAAAGTATAATTATTTAAATTATATATATATTAATTCAATTTAGTTCATTTTAATAAAAATCATGTTGAAATTTGATATAAACACTTTTTATAGTTTTAGAGATTTTCTTTACGCAAACCCGCTTTTTTCGTCGAATCTATAGAGTTTAATATTAAATTAATATTTTCCACTTATATGAATGAAATTTGGAAAATTGGATTCCATATTTGGAATCATAAAAATTAATTTTATAAAATTAGTCAAACTTGATTTTTGACCATAATGAATCGTTAAAAAAATAAATACTAATTACTGCAGTTAAGGTTAAAGGAGGTTTTCCAAAGGTGAAACTAATGAAATAAGGGGTAAATTTACCTGGAATGTAATGGCCCGGACCTCCCTGGTCCATTACTTTGTGAAAATGTGGTGTTGGAGGTGTTCCGGGACGACAAGGTGACTTATCCCCTAGCTGCTGATTACCGGTAGCTCGGTCTATCGATAGCTGCTGATTACCGGTAGCTCGGTCTACCGGTAGCTGCTGATTACCGGTAGCTCGGTCTACCGGTAGCTGCTGATTACCGGTAGCTCGGTCTACCGGTAGCTGCTGATTACCGGTAGCTCGGTCTACCTGTAGCTGCTGATTACCGGTAGCTTGGTCTACCGGTAGCTGCTGATTACCGGTAGCTCGGTCTACCGGTAGCCGCATCCTACCGGTAGCTGGGTTTACCAGTAACCACGACATACTGATAGCTCGGTATACTTGTAGCCGCAGTCCAGCAGTAGCTCGGCTAATACTTTGCCAATTTTCACGAATGAACAGTGTTTCCAGACTTCATAAGAGCTACCGATTCCATACTTTGCCAATTTTCACGAATGAACAGTGTTTCCAGACTTCATAATAGCTACCGATTCCATACTTTGCCAAATTTCACGAATGAACAGTGTTTCCGGACTCCATAAGAGCTACCGATTCCATACTTTGCCAAATTTCGAGTATGTGAACAGTGTTTCCAGCTTCGCAAATTTGACGTTTTCTTTGACGTAAAATACTTTTAAAACCTTATTTTAAGGACTTTAAGGCCGATTCAAAGGCCATAAATCCTATATTAATTATTCCTAAGGCCGGGATGTTTTTACTTGGTCAAACCGCGTGGGTTAATGCGATCCGTTTTTAATGGAGAATAAACCGGATCTTAAATTGTCGCCTCTCTAATTTTTTTTAAAAGGAACGAGATATCATTCTTCGTTGTTCTTCCTCCTGGTTCCCATCTACGAGACGCTAGAACCTTGCAATCATTCTCGTAGGAGTTTCACAATCAAACGTTACTCAGATCAGTTCCGCTCTGTTGATGCAACCAAGTTGTGTCGATCGTTCTTCGATATAAGGTATGTTTTATCATCGTTCCTTCGGGGATCACCTTCTCTTGTTCTTCCTTCCATATTAGCATGTAATCTCCATGGTTTTAATGGGTTTTCTTGGGGCTGGTTGGTACTGTCGTATCGTGGAATCCTCCGGTGGATGAAGCTGTCGTGAGGAGAAGAGGACTGTGACCCGTTGTGTGGATAAAGGACGTCAAGAACTCTTCGAGGTAGGGGATTCATGGATTCTCTAATTGTGTATGTGCAATCGTAGAATTAGCATGATTTAGTCCTTTGGATCACAATGAAATTGACCTAATTAAATACTTGAACCGGATTAAAAGAATTGGTTGATCGCATGTTGTTACTTTGTACCGTGATAACGGTTTGCTTCATGTTTTCCTAGATAGAGTGATATCTAGGATTTTCTTTAATTTGTTGCTCGTTCATGATGGAAATTGATAAAGAACGTAAAGCCGGAATTATTTGTTAAATAATTGGCTAATGATAAAGAGGCATGTTAATGAATCTGTTAATTCAAGATGGATTAAAAAACTATTAGTTCGATAATTTCAAAAGGGTTCTGAGTTACCCGCTTGCTTGTAAGGATGAATGCCTTGTGGTTTGGAGCTCCGAGTGCTCATTTTGTATGAAGGCTGAATGCCTTGTTAAAGGGTCGAGATCCCATTTTGTGATCTTTAATTTCCTGCTGCTTGTGATTTTATGTGAGCCTGGATGGCTGTTGTGATATGTGGTGGCATGGAGACTTGTGGTTGTGGCAGCGGATGACGCCTAGTGTGGCGAGATGCATCGGTTTATGCATATGGGTGTCGGGGAGGACACCAAGGGTGATGGTATGAGATGAATGTGATGGTTTCATGTTGGTGGTTTGGTTTGGTTGCTTATCTGCTTTACTTTTCCCCACTGCTCAAGGCAGATGGTCTTGCTTACCCTCTTTCCGAAGGAGGCGAAGACACGCGGGGTATGCCACGTGCTTTCCTTGTTTAGCCTCTCGATGGAGGATGGGTATATGCTCTTTCTATAGGCGGCAAAGACTCGACGGGTAGTATATCTACTCACCGTGTTGAGCCTCCTTTGTGTTTAGAAGCATAGGATGTTTTTCTAGAATGCCTGGGAATGTGGAAAAGTAATTCTGTAATGAATGTTTGATTAAATGGTGAAAATACACGGGGATGGAGATGCTGGAATTTAAAGGTGATGTGAATCTTAAAAAGGAGTAGTTGTTTTTAAAAGTGATGCCATTTCAGTTTAATGTGGAATTCTTCATTCTTAATTAATGTTTAATGAATTAATTAATGTACAGTGGAACTGATAAATGAGAATGGAGTAATCTAATAATTCTCTTCATTGTTTGTGTGCTTATAGGATACCTAGTCTTAGAAGTAGCAGCCTGGAGTCTGAGAGACGTTAGCTGCAGTTGTATCTAAGACTAGGTAATGCCCATAGTGTGGATGTGAGTTACTTATATATTCTGTACTTTTTGTGTTTCTATACACTACTCCACCCTTTCGGTAAGGGCAACTGACACCCCGGGGATTCTGAGCCCTGGGGGGTGTTTTCCCCAACATTCTGATGGGAGGTTGAATGGCTGACTACCCCCTTTGGCCCCTCCCTCTTCTCTTGGTAGATCCTTGTGCTGGTAGGCACAGTGGTTAGTTTTACCCATATATGTGTGTAGAGGGATGTAATGGCTTGTGGTTATTTCACACACATATACTCTGGATATAGTATCCTATGGAATACTATAGGTGTAACGTGTATAGGCTGTGATGGCTTGAGGATCCTTACTCGGCGTATGGGTTGTGATGGCTTGAGGAATAATACTCGACATATGATACACGTTATACGAGCTATGGTGGCTCCCGGAAACTACCTGGTTACTTTGGTTGTGAGGACGGTGTGGTGCTTCGCCCAGGTGTCTGCGGGCAATCCTTTGTGGTGCACGAGGTGCAGATTGTGGAGCTTAGCCCAGGTGTCTGCGGGCAAGACTTTGGAGAGAGATGCACAGGACGTATGTCGTTGGGGCAAAGCGGAAAACCAGTGGGGAAGTAGTAGCGGGGTACCCTTGATATTATTTACTATATGCTATATTCTTGTATGCGTTACTTGGTGAGAGTAGCCATGGTGAGGTTGGGAACATAGTATACCTGTTTAGATAACGAGTTGGTTTCACTTGTTGTTCACTGGGCTTTAGCATGCTTTCTTTACTTTTGCACGAGAGTCTTGGGGAGGATCCTACTGAGTATACTGTTATACTCACCCTATGTACATATAAACTGTTTTTCAGGTCACTTGGAGCAGGTTGGAGATCAAGCTGGTTACTACTAGCTTGCGGTTGGAGGAGGAGCTGTTCGGAATTGTGGTCGCTGCCGTTTTTCTTTCTTTTGGGTACTTTTAGTTTTCCCTTTCAATTGTAGTACTTTTGCATGACATTTCATATATGTACTTGGTTTCCTTTTTATATTTCAGTTCTATGTTGGAGTTGATTGGAGTCTATTCTATCTCTCTCTTCTGCTTGTGTTCTCTTAGAGGGTAATGCCTCCCATTTTTACGTTATTATACCCTCGGTGCTAGTCGCCAACCCGGGGCCTACTGGAGGCGGGACTCGAGGGTCATTATCTCCCTTTTCACATTGCCGGCCCAGGAGGGGTAAACTTTGTGGGGAGGGGGTCGTGACAGAGTGGTATCAGAGGTCTGGTTGAGGGATAGGATGGAGTTTGGAGTTAGGCACAGGTGAGGATGCATGGGATGGTAGGGAAACAGTTTCATTCATGTTTAGCAAGTGGGGTAAACACTGGAGACCGGCAGAGACATAGGCATTCAGGGCCCCCTATGATCTATTGCACGGACCTTTAAGTTTACGATGACTACAAAACAAAGTGATACTGGTTGCAGGGTTGAGACCTAGGAAAGGATCATGCATCATTATTCTTTGCGCTTGTGTTTGAATGGGTAGACCTTGGGATAGGTAACCAAAAATTAATAAAACAAAATAATTAATTAATTAATGTTGAGTCTTCCATATTCTAGGCTTAGGAGCTCTAACAGTTGTTATTTTACAGGTATGGCTCCAGGTCGACGTCCTCGTCAGGTTTGCGCCGATGGTGCCCAGCAGGCTGTTCCAGCAGATCACCGCCGGGTAGAGGTTGACGACGATGACACTTGGAGGAAGACACTCCGAGAGTTTCAGCGCCAGAGTCTACAGAAGTACGAGGGCTCCGTTTCAGATGCAGTCACAGAAGACTGGTTGGAGGAGGTCGAGATAGGCTTCAGTTTGATTCGTGCTCGGAAGGAACACTGGGTGTCCTTGGTTGTGACGATGTTGCGTGGACCAGCGAGACAGTGGTGGTTCTTGTTCCTCGGGGATCGTGAGGAGTCAGCGATCTCGTGGGAGGAGTTTCGAGACAGGTTTAGAGTCGAGTATCTTTCATCGACTGCGAAGGCGTCCAGTCGCCAGGAGCTTCTTACCTTTCGACAGGGGAGCTCCAGTGTTCGAGAGTTTGGAATCCGTTTCAGGAACCTTCTACGATATGCTTCAGACCTGTTACCAGATGAGGAGGCCAGGGCGAGGCATTTCGAGGAGGCTTTGCGTCCAGAGATCCAGCGCCAGGTCACACCATTTATGCTGAAGACATATCTTGAGGTGCTGGCGAGGGAATAGGTTGTTGAGAGGACTTTGACCAGGACCGGATCGTCACGAGAGGGGAATCGTCATGATTCCTCATGAAGCAGAGCTGTGGTCCGGGGTTCCCGGTTTTCAGGGCAGAAGAGTTTCTGTTCACCTCGGGGTAGGTCCCAGCCCTTCCCATCTCATTTCTCCGGAGGTAGCAACTCTCAGACCTATTCCAAGGGATCAAGCGCTTGTTTTTCTTGTGGTGGACGTGGTCATCAGCAGCGGGAGTGCCCAACTTTTCAGAGCAGTCATCGTGCACCAGGCGCTCCACTCCAGGTTCCCCCATTGAGGCAGTTCCAGCTGAGGCAGCAGCAGCAGGTTGCACCAGCTTTAGATCACCAGAGGGTATATGGAGCAGGCAGAGGACAACCCCATGACGCTCCCCGTCCTCAGAGAGCAGAGCGCGGCCGTGGTGGTGGTCGTCATCAGGGTCAGAGAGGCCGTGGAGGTGGTCGTGGTCAGCTTCATGCTCTAGCGTTGGCAGCTCCAGGCGAGCCAGACGTCGTCCGAGGTACCCTTTGCTTGTTTTCTACCTTGGTGTATGCCTTGTTTGATTCAGGAGCGACACACTCCTTTATATCCCCTACCCTTGTCCACGCTTTGGGACTTGAGGTAGAGAGGCTTCCAGTGCCCTTGGTGTTGACTACGCCAGTTGGAGGTCGAGCTAGCTTGTTTGAAGTATGTAGAGACTGTGAGCTAGTGTTGGGGCAGCACCGCTCTTGGGGAGATTTCCTATGTTTACAAATACAACCATATGATGTCATCCTCAGCATGGATTGGTTGTATTCGGTGCAGGCTATTGTGGATTGCTACAGGAAGAAGGTTGTTTTCTTTGATGAAGATGGAGAGTAAGTAGTGTTTGTTGGTGAGAGAGATCCTCGGATGAGTCATAGACGAGTTTCATCCTTATCATCCATGATGGCTGGGATGATGCTGAGTTCTTCAGAGGTTCAACAACTGGCATTTCCTAGGGTCGTAGAGGAGTACCCTGATGTCTTTCCAGAAGAGGTTGTATCCTTACCCCCTCGACGAGAGATCGAGTTTGGGATCGAGCTACAGCCAGGAGCGTCTCCTATCTCTATGTCTCCGTACAGGATGGACCCTTCTGAGTTACGAGAGCTACGTATTCAGCTCGATGGTCTGTTGCAGTGTGGTTTTATTCGGCCAAGTGTGTCACCGTGGGGTGCACCAGTTTTGTTTGTGAAAAAGGCTGATGGCAGTTTGCAGTTGTGCGTCGATTATCGTCGCTTAAACAAAGTGACAATAAAGAACCGCTATCCTCTCCCGCGGATTGTGACCTATTCGATCAACTGAAGGGTGCAAGTTGGTTTTCAAAGATCGACTTACGGTCAGGATATCATCAGATGCGTGTAAAGGATGAGGATATCCCGAAGACTGCTTTCCGCTGTCGTCATGGGCATTATGAGTTTGTTGTAATGCCATTCGGCGTGACAAATTCTCCAACTGTTTTCATGGGGTTGATGAATGCTGTGTTCCGTGAATTCCTGGACAAGTTTGTTGTGGTTTTCATCGACGACATCCTTGTATACTCCACATCAGAAGAGGAGCATGCAGAGCATCTACGAGCCGTTTTGGGAGTTCTTCGCCAACATCGGTTGTTTGGGAAGTTGTCCAAGTGTGAGTTCTGGGCTCAAGAAGTTCGTTTCTTGGGACATGTTGTGTCCCAACAGGGAGTAGCTGTGGATCCTTCAAAGATAGAAGCAGTGGTGTCTTGGCCAGCCCCCAAGACCGTGTCAGAGGTGCGAAGTTTCCTTGGTCTCGCAGGCTATTACAGGAGGTTTGTGGCTAATTTCTCTCGAGTTGCGACTCCTCTGACAGCTTTGACCAGGAAGGATCAAGCGTTCATATGGACTGATCAGTGTCAGACAGCTTTCGAGTATCTAAAGGAGAAGTTGGTAAGTGCTCCAGTCCTTTGTCTTCCAGCGGAGGGAGTCCAGTTTGATGTTTTCTGTGATGCTTCACATCTGGGGCTAGGCTGTGTTCTCATGCAGCAGAGGTCCGTTGTTTCTTATGGGTCTCGGCAGTTGCGTCCCCATGAACGCAACTATGCCGCCCATGATCTTGAGTTGGCAGCCGTGGTGTTTGCTCTGAAGTTGTGGAGACATTACCTCATAGGTGAGCACTTTGTGGTTTTCACCGATCATAAGAGTTTGAGGTATGTTTTCTCCCAACGTGACTTAAACTTGAGGCAGCATCGGTGGATGGAGTTCTTGCAGGAATACGACTTTGAAATATCATATACACCTGGAAAAGGGAACGTTGTAGCTGATGCACTAAGTCGAAAGTCACGTAATGATGTTGTGCATGAATCTGGTGATTCCTGGAGAGTGATGGAAGAGCTATCAGCTTTGCATCTAGATATGGGAGAAGTTGGGGGTAGAGGTTGTCTTTTCCAGATGACGGTGCAGTCATCCCTAATGCAGAAGGTGGAAGAGTCTCAGTTGGGTGATCTAGAGGTGGAAGTTTGGAGAGACAGAGTTGTATGTGGTGAGGCCCCTGATGGTTGGTCTGAGGATGAACAACACCGAGTGTTGTATCATGGCAGGCTTTTTGTTCCCTTGGCGATGCGTGAGACCGTTCTCGGAGAGTTCCATAGTTCACCCTTGGCGGTACATCCTGGTGTGGCGAAGATGTACCGATCCTTGAGGAGTCAGTTTTGGTGGCCTGGGCTGAAGCGTTCAGTTGCAGAATATGTGTCTCGATGTTTAGTCTTCCAAAAGGTGAAGGCCGAACACCGTGTTCCTGGTGGTCTTCTCCAGCACTTAGAGATTCCTCAGTGGAAGTGGGAGGACATCTCAATGGACTTTGTTACAGGTTTACCTCGAGCTCCAGGAGGACATGATGCTATATGGGTGGTAGTGGATCGTTTAACTAAATCGGCCCACTTCATAGCAATCAAGGAGTCGAGCTCAGTGGAGGTTTTGTCGAGGCAGTATCTGGAGGAGGTGGTGAGGCTTCACGGAGTACCTAGGACGATCATTTCTGATCGAGATCCTCGTTTTACCTCTAGGGTGTGGAGAGGTCTCCAACATGCTTTTGGATCTCAACTATGCCTTAGCAATGCTTTTCATCCTCAAACGGATGGTCAGACAGAGCGAACCATCCAGACTCTTGAAGACATGTTGTGCTCTTGTGTTCTTGATTTTGGAGGTTCATGGGTGAAACACTTACCCTTGGTAGAATTCGCTTACAATAATAGTTTTCACTCTACCATCAGTATGGCGCCGTTTGAAGCCTTGTATGGCCGGCCATGCCATTCTCCGTTGTGCTGGACTGGGGTCGGAGAGTCAGCAATCCTCGGACCAAAACTAGTGCAGAATACAACAGAGATGGTTCAGGTGATTCGTGAGAGGATGAAGACAGCACAAGATCGTCAGAAATCATATGCTGATCAAAGAAGGAGACCGTTAGAGTTTAATGTTGGGGATCATGTGTTTCTAAAGGTGACTCCCCGTCGTGGGCAGTGAAGGTTTGGTCGTGGAAGTAAGCTTTCTCCCCGGTTTGTTGGGCCTTTCGAGGTGTTAGCTCGTGTTGGATCTGTGGCGTATCGAGTAGCACTTCCCCCTCAGATGAGTCGGATACATGATGTTTCCATGTATCACAGCTTCATCGTTATCTTCATGATGAATCTCATGTTATCGATTGGGGAGAGATCGATATTGACGATGATGCAACCTTCGAGGAGCGACCTGTGGAGATCCAAGACCACAAGGAGAAGGTGTTGCGTGGGCGTTCTATCCCCTTAGTTCGCGTCCTGTGGCGACACGGTGGCATGGAGGAGAGTACCTGGGAGCATGAGTCACAGATACGTGCTCAGTACCCAGAGTTGTTTAATGTTTAACTCTTTCCATGTAACGATGTTTCCTCTATGGTTAGACCTTTCATGTTGTATTTATGTACCTTTGATGTGATGTTGTGAATGAATTGTTTGGGTATGGATTGTTTGTTCCCGGATGTCAGAGTTTTGTTCCAGCTTTCGAACAACTCATGGTGGTTTTCCCCTGAGAGGTATCTTATGGGGTGGTTGTTCAGACCCCTCTTTTCTTCTGGGTTGGTTTTTAATTCTCGAGGATGAGAATGTTTTGAGAGGTATCTAATGTAATGGCCCGGACCTCCCTGGTCCATTACTTTGTGAAAATGTGGTGTTGGAGGTGTTCCGGGAGGACAAGGTGACTTATCCCCTAGCTGCTGATTACCGGTAGCTCGGTCTACCGATAGCTTCTGATTACCGGTAGCTCGGTCTACCGGTAGCTGCTGATTACCGGTAGCTCAGTCTACCGGTAGCTGATGATTACCGGTAGCTCGGTCTACCCGTAGCTGCTGATTACCGATAGCTCGGTCTACCTGTAGCTGCTGATTACCGGTAGCTCGGTCTACCGGTAGCTGCTGATTACCGGTAGCTCGGTCTACCGGTAGCCGCATCCTACCGGTAGCTGGGTTTACCGGTAACCACGGCATACTGATAGCTCGGTATACTTGTAGCCGCAGTCCAGCAGTAGCTCGGCTAATACTTTGCCAATTTTCACGAATGAACAGTGTTTCCAGACTTCATAAGAGCGACCGATTCCATACTTTGCCAATTTTTACGAATGAACAGTGTTTCCAGACTTCATAAGAGCTACCGATTCCATACTTTGCCAAATTTCACGAATGAACAGTGTTTCCAGACTCCATAAGAGCTACCGATTCCATACTTTGCCAAATTTCGAGTATGTGAACAGTGTTTCCAGCTTCGCAAATTTGACGTTTTCTTTGACGTAAAATACTTTTAAAACCTGATTTTAAGGACTTTAAGGCCGATTCAAAGGCCATAAATCCTATATTAATTATTCCTAAGGCCGGGATGTTTTTACTTAGTCAAACCGCGTGGGTTAATGCGATCCGTTTTTAATGGAGAATAAACTGGATCTTAAACTGTCGCCTCTCTAATTTTTTTTAAAAGGAACGAGATATCATTCTTCGTTGTTCTTCCTCCTGGTTCTCATCTACGAGACGCTAGAACCTTGCAATCATTCTCGTAGGAGTTTCACAATCAAACGTTACTCAGATCAGTTCCGCTCTGTTGATGCAACCAAGTTGTGTCGATCGTTCTTCGATATAAGGTATGTTTTATCACTGTTCCTTCGGGGATCACCTTATCTTGTTCTTCCTTCCATATTAGCGTGTAATCTCCATGGTTCTAATGGGTTTTCTTGGGGTTGGTTGGTACTGTCGTACCGTGGCATCCTCCGGTGGATGCATCTGTCGTGAGGAGAAGAGGACTGTGACCCGTTGTGTGGATAAAGGACGTCAAGAACTCTTCGAGGTAGGGGATTCATGGCTTCTCTAATTGTGTATGTGTAATCGTAGAATTAGCATGATTTAGTCCTTTGGATCACAATTAAATTAACCTAATTAAATACTTGAACCGGATTAAAAGAATTGGTTGATCGCATGTTGTTACTTTGTACCGTGATAACGGTTTGCTTCATGTTTTCCTAGATAGAGTGATATCTAGGATTTCCTTTAATTTGTTGCTCGTTCATGATGGAAATTGATAAAGAACGTAAAGCCAGAATTATTTGTTAAATAATTGGCTAAAGATAAAGAGGCATGTTAATGAATCTGTTAATTCAAGATGGATTAAAGAACTATTAGTTTGATAATTTCCAGAGGGTTCTGAGTTACCCGCTTGCTTGTAAGGCTGAATGCCTTGTGGTTTGGAGCTCTGAGTGCTCATTTTGTATGAAGGCTAAATGCCTTGTTAAAGGGCCGAGAGCCCATTTTGTGATCTTTAATTTCCTACTGCTTGAGATTTGATGTGAGCCTGGATGGCTGTTGTGATATGTGGAGGCATGGAGACTCGTGGTTGTGGCAGCGGATGATGCCTAGTGTGGCGAGATGCATCGGTTTATGCATATGGGTGTCAGGGAGGACACCAAGTGTGATGGTATGAGATGAATGTGATGGTTTGATGTTGGTGGTTTGGTTTGGTTGCTTATCTTCTTTACTTTTCCCCACTGATCAAGGAAGCTGGTCTTGCTTACCCTCTTTCCGAAGGAGGCGAAGACACGCGGGGTATGCCACGTGCTTTCCGTGTTTAGCCTCTCGATGGAGGATGGGTCTATGCTCTTTCTATAGGCGGCAAAGACTCGACGGGTAGTATATCTACTCACCGTTTTGAGCCTCCTTTTTGTTTAGAAGCATAGGATGTTTTTCTAGAATGCCTGGGAATGTGGAAAAGTAATTCTGTAATGAATGTTTGATTAAATGGTAAAAATCCACGGGGATGGAGATGCTGGAATTTAAAGGTGATGTGAATCTTAAAAAGGAGCAGTTGTTTTTGAAAGTGATGCCATTTCAGTTTAATGTGGAATTCTTCATTCTTAATTAATGTTTAAAGAATTAATTAATGTACAGTGGAACTGATAAATGAGAATGGAGTAATCTAATAAAGCTCTTCATTGTTTGTGTGCTTATAGGATACCTAGTCTTAGAAGTAGAAGCCTGGAGTCTGAGAGACGTTAGCTGCAGTTGTATCTAAGACTAGGTAATGCCCATAGTGTGGATGTGAGTTACTTATATATTCTGTACTTTTTGTGTTTCTATACGCTACTCCACCCTGTCGGTAAGGGCAACTGACACCCCGGGGATTCTGATCCCTAGGGGGGTGTTTTCCCCATCATTCTGATGGGAGGTTGAATGGCTGACTACCCCCTTTGGCCCCGCTCTCTTCTCTTGGTAGATCCTTGTGCTGGTAGGCACAGTGGTTAGTTTTACCCATATATGTGTGTAGAGGGCTGTAATGGCTTGTGGTTATTTCACACACATATACTCTGGATATAGTATCCTATGGAATACTATAGGTGTAACGTGTATAGGCTGTGATGGCTTGAGGATCCTTACTCGGCGTATGGGCTGTGATGGCTTGAGGAATAATACTCGACGTATGATACATGTTATACGAGCTATGGTGGCTCCCGGAAACTACCTGGTTACTTTGGTTGTGAGGACGGTGTGGTGCTTCACCCAGGTGTCTGCGGGCAATCCTTTGTGGTGCACGAGGTGCAGATTGTGGAGCTTAGCCCAGGTGTCTGCGGGCAAGCCTTTGGAGAGAGATGCACAGGACGTATGTCGTTGGGGCAAAGCGGCAAACCAGTGGGGAAGTAGTAGCGGGGTACCCTTGATATTATTTACTATATGATATATTCTTGTATGAATTACTTGGTGAGAGTAGCCGTGGTGAGGTTGGGAACATAGTATACCTGTTTAGATAACGAGTTGGTTTCACTTGTTGTTCACTGGGCTTTAGCATGCTTTCTTTACTTTTGCACGAGAGTCTTGGGGAGGATCCTAATGAGTATACTGTTATTCTCACCCTATGTACATATAAACTGTTTTTCAGGTCACTTGGAGCAGTTTGGAGATCAAGCTGGTTACTACTAGCTTGCGGTTGGAGGAGGAGCTGTTCGGAATTGTGGTCGCTGCCGTTTTTCTTTCTTTTGGGTACTTTTAGTTTTCCCTTTCAGTTGTAGTACTTTTGCATGACATTTCATATATGTACTTGGTTTCCTTTTTATATTTCAGTTCTGAGTTGTAGTTGATTGGAGTCTATTCTATCTCTCTCTTCTGATTGTGTTCTCTTAGAGGGTAATGCCTCCCATTTGTACGTTATTATACCCTCAGTGCTAGTCGCCAACCCGGGGCCTACTGGAGGTGGGACTCGGGGGTCATTATCTCCCTTTTCACATTGCCGGCCCAGGAGGGGTACACTTTGTGGGGAGGGGGTCGTGACATGGAAACATGTCCATATCTCATTTGATAGTCATATTAATACCTTATAAACTGTAAGGTTAAATAATTCCCTATTTTGGATCCTTTTTCATATAAAAAATTTGGTCGTACATTATTCTTTTTAAAGAATCCATGTGTGTCCTCACTCCCACTTATAAAAGGCCACCCATCTCTTATACTATTAACAAATCCAATTTTTTTTTAAAAAAACTGAATACCCAAATAAATTACATAATTCACTCCCCTATTCCCTATAGTAATTAGTTTTATTTAGTAGTCTCTCTTAACTATGCTTCAAGTGTAAACATAAAGAGGCTCTCTGATAAAGAGGTAAAATTCTTAAACTTGAGTTTTTGTTTTATTTCTTCTTCCATACCTGTTAATGTTATTAAAATATGATGATATAATAAAAAATATATCTCATATAAAATAATTTTATTATTTTAATGGCATAAAATATATCCACCTCCACTTCAACAAATGGGAGACAAGACTGTTGATCATGTGTACGGAGGACTACCACCTCTCAAACAGATGATATTTATTTTCCATAATCCACTCTCAATGTTGGATATATTGATTAATTTAATGTATATATAATATATATGATATTATTATACTTATATAATTATAATATCACACATAAATTTTTACCTTCCAAACTTTTGGAAAATAATAAATTCACTCATATATATAGAGGACTACAGCCTTACAAACCGATGTCATGTGTTTTTCCATTTAATTTTTACATAGATATTAATAAGGATATATATAATTAATATAAATGATATTTATACCATATTTATTCCTATTTAATTAATATATCTCATATACCTTCTTACTTTTCATCCTGTGGAGGCATGATATCATCACTTGTGTGTACGACGGACTATAGCCTTACGAAGTGACCTGATTCATTTTTTCACCAAAACATTACATGGAATTTTATATGGATAAATATAAAAAATTCATGAGATAAATACAAAATAATAATGATACTTTAATGTTAAAAAATTATTTACCTTTCATTTATTCCATTTATAAAAAATGGAAAGAGTGTTCATGCGTACGTACAACCTATCGTCTCCATGAACAGTGTATTTGATTTTCAATATCTATATTTTATGGATTACTATAAAAAAATATATAATTAATATATATTATAATTTAATAATTTTTAAAATTAGGTAGAATATATAATAAGGATTAATTTAAAAATATAATAAAATATCAAATCTAAACATAGATAATAAATGAAGCATTTATTACTCAAAACTGGATTTTAACAAGGATTTGTTAATAAATGTATATTAAAATTTCATAAGTAAACAAAATATTGCATATTAATTATAATTAAGTTTCAGTAATAGATTTATAATAAATATATATTTATTATACATTAGTTTCTGATGTTTTTGAAGGACTTCGACAGTCAAAGTAAGAAATTTAAGTCTCACTTTTATTTTATGTGAGACACATGACTTATTCACCTTGTATTTACATTATGTGATGTATATAATGACTATGAATTTATCATATGATTATTATCCTAAAATATAATAGGATTTACATATTTATTTTAATATCTCTCTTTTATGGTGTTTATTTTTTAAAAGTTGCCAAACTGGTATATGTTTTAGGATACAATCTCATAATTTATTAATATTATTTCTGTTTTGGATTTTGATGATGAAATATTATGATTTATATATCAATAATATCTATAATTTTTTTCACCTATAGTTTTTTGTGATAATACATATTTTCTTTTCATTTTCCTCTCTTTATGTACTCAATATTCCAAATTATTTTTAAAGAAAAACGACTTTATATCTATTTTCGATTGAATTGTTTTCATATATATCTATATTATCTAAAAATGTTTTGGAAAATGTTTTAAAATTATCTGAATTATTAATTAAATATATTATTATCAAAGTTTTAATTATTAAAATGTGTTCTAAAAATTAATCTTCATTACGTTACCAAAAATTATCATTTTTCTTTTAGAAAAAATGTGAAACGAATTTTTTTCAACATGTGCTCCATGAAAAAAATTTCCCACCATCATTACCAGTATATACATTGAAGATTATTTTATAATTTTCCTTGGTTATTTTCAAAGAAAATGATTTTAATTTTTTTTGTTTTATAATTATTTTTTCAAATTAAAAAGATTATTTTCCTCAAGAATATTTTTAAATGATATTTAAAGACTCTTTTATAAGTTTATATGTTTATTTTCAGGTAAAATTACCTCAATAATTTTTTTTAAAAATTGTTTCTTTCCAATTGTAAAGGCTACTATCCTCATGAAATTTTCATAAAATATTTCAAAATCATTTCTATTAAAGATAAAATCCTTTAACGTAACTTATTATTTACTAGAGATGTAATCTAAGGATGTTATTATTATTATTTACCTGAATGGTTTATGTGTTGGGTTTCCTGATGTTTAGGAAATCCATTTCATTCTCCATGGATTATGTTATGATGAAATGATGAGATGATTATGTTTTCCCTAGGTTATGTTAGCTTGAAATGTTTTGTGGAACCCATTTAAACATGGTCTTTGTTATAATTAATTTTTTATGAAATTGTGGAACACATTTATATGATTTTATTTATATGATTTGCGGGACCTATATCTCCCTCTAGTACATTGGGTAACAAATAATGTTATATGAGCTCAAATTGTACTCATGAGGTTATCCCAAGCCTAAAATAATGGTACATGGGTTGTTATCGCAATCCCGAAGTAAGGTACATGTGTGGTTTTTGCAATATCAAAAGAGGGTACATAACAGGTTATCCCAATATTAGTGTAGGTACATGGGTGTTGGCCCAAAACTAACACGTTACCAATGTCTTGGTAGATAGTGTTAGCATAATATTTTCTATGCTTATGTATATACCCCAAATATATATTTTGATAATTTCATTCTCTCATGCGTTATTTTCTTTTATTAAAATAGGATTTGTGACTTATGAATGACCAAGATTTTTTTGGGACTTATGTTTATTATCTATGATATGGAAGGGGTAGTTTTAAATTGGTATTTTCATTTTCACAAACCCACAATATCATGTTATATTGATATATCCCTAATTTATCCTTACTAATAATCTAAGATCACTCATTCATATGTTTCATTAACCCATTATATGAAGACATGTATTATAAATGATATGTCTAAGAAGGGTTCTAGTAATAATGACCTTAATGTGAGATGACGCAACTCGCTTATGGACCCATTTTTTGTGTTTGAGTTTCAAAATTCACCAGACCTAAATGATTTTAGTGTGTATATTTATGTGATATAACGAATATTCATATTTAATGATGTAACAATTTTTTATGATATGTTCAGGGTCTTTATTGTTGGTATCATAAGGACCTTTTGTTAACATTTTTAAAATAAAATGGGAAAACCTTAGTTAGATCCCTTGATATTTGTCTAAGGATACATCATAGGATAATTCTAGGTATAGGAAAATATCCGAGAATGTTGGTTAAGGGTTGAGTGAGTGGGGTCCATGAAATTACATCTATGAATGGATACTACAAGTGGATGTTATTCTAGCACATATGTACCTAGGGCTAAAAACTCCAAAAAGGCCCATCAGGTTTGACTTTTGCATTACATGGTACACGAAAAGGTCCTTACTTCACATTAGGTTTGACACTCCTATTTAATATTCTTTGAAATTACACAAACACACTATAAACCATCATAAAGGATTTTAGTATATGATTTCCTTGAATAACCTAGGTTAAACCTATGGTATCATAGATTTGAAATAATAGGGCATGATATAAACATTATATAATTTATTTTTCATAATTATGTGGTTTCCCACTATGATTATTATTTATCACAGTATGATTTTTGGTTTCAGACAATTTCATGAACTCAGAGGAATGGGGTTAATGATTAATGTGGTAGATAATGTGATGATGAGAAACCAAATCTGTTAATGACTTGAATCAAGAATATTGTGATTATTCCTAATCAGTTATCTTGATATATGATTAATAACCTTCTCCTTATCCAACTCCCAAACTCACCACAGAAGATAAATATATAGTTCACTAAGATTTCAGGTAGTGGATATCATGGATGAAAAACGATTCAGTCTCTTATATTTTTTAAATTCTTGGAGAATAACTCTAAGTAACATATCAAATAAATGAGAATATTTATTATGTGTTGAAAATAGGGTCACATGCCAGCAGATTTTCCTATAAAAAATGTAAATTTTATTTTATGTAATGGATAGGAATAATGGCCTTCCAACGGTATCATCGGTGATTGAATTTTTTTAAATGTTTTAGGTATTTTAATTATGAAAATAAGTGTCATAAATAGAAATCTCATAAATATAATTAGAAAGGTTGTATGAGTAATGGTTATATTGCTGATTATGAAGAGACAACAGATGAAATATAAAAGGTATTTGTCGTTATAATAATATTATTATATTAATAATAATAATCATGATTAAATTGAGGTTTAAGGATGTTAATAAGGGTTTTTATTACATATTCATGAAAAAAATATATCAATGAATAACATATGGAAGCGTATTTACTGGTTTAAGAATAAATATGATGATTGATGTTTTTATGTATTGGTATTCAAAAATTATATTATATGAATTTTGAAATCTATAATTATTTTTCTATAGAAGTTTTGTGTCAGGTATTTGAATCAATATAGTTAGTGGTAATAATACACTATAAATGAGATTTAATGTAATTTTGATATTTTATGAAAAACACATGATTAAGGGAAAGTTACACATAAAACATTCTTCATGTATAAAAAATGGTGTTTAGTTTGGAAAAAGAGATGATTGATATGGATAAAGTAAACTGGATAGTATTAAAAATGATTTGTTAAAAAATTGGTTTATGTTACTATTGAAGAAGTATATATTATTTTTTGATTTATAAAATATTTTAAAAAATATACTATTTAATTTATAGAATGGAAAATCATGTATGTTTCCATTTATGTTTAATTGTAATTACTGTTATTACCATACTATAAAAGAATATATGACCTAGGTATTAAAATAATTTTTATGTGACCATTAAGAGATACAAAATTATATTTGAGGGATTAATGGCAATTTTATTTTTGGAAATTTGGAGACCTCATTTATAAATTTTATGTTTTGGAATGGTTCTATGGTTAACCATTAACGAATGGTTTATGTTAAACTTTGGATGAGGTTTTAGATATTAATTTATTATTACATCATATTAAGATTTATTCATATTGGATAAACTGTGCACACGTTTTTTGTTTTTCAAAATAAATAGAGAGATATTGAAAGAAATATCATGTTTTTATTAATATTATTATACAATAGTATGTTAGGGGGGATTAATTCAGCTCTTAGGGTAAGAGATTAAGTGGAAATTAATATAGGAATAACCAAAGGCTGATACTGTTCTTATGAAATGGATTGAAATCATATAATTATGTAATCACATGAAAACTATTCAACATTTGGAAAAGGAAATTGAAATATAATTTTATATATTTATATTCATTTCATATGAATTAATGGTATTTTCACCTATGATGGATTTATGGATTTTTGGTCATTAAATATTTCTAAGACATATTCACTCTCACTCCTTATCAGTATTTGGGAATTATATTTCTCTTCCATGTCCATGTTTTAACTTCCCACCAATGTTCTCTTATATGGAAGCCTATTGATGTGATTAACATGGTGAACATCACACATCCATTCTCTCTTTTCAAGTGGAATATTTATTAACACTTTTTATGATGTGGATTTCCCAAAAATGGATTTTTAAATGATAAAAACATGAATACTGATAAAAATTTCAAATTTTGAGAATGAAATTTGTTTATTTAGTCGAAAGAATTTAGTTTTTTCAACACCATGCAATACATGGAACATTGAGTTTAAATGAAACACATCATACTATTAAAATATCATTATTTACTATGATAGTTATTGCCTAGCCATTAAAATAGAGGGTATAAATTAGATAAAATAATTTATAAAAACATATTAGTTTCTCATTAAAATAAACATAATTCTTTGGTAAAAACTTAATTGTTAGTGAAAATAAAAGCTTTTGGAAAATAAAGGAAATATTTTTCTGGAAAACTTTTTTTCACACAAACATGTCTTATCTAAGTAAATTAAATAAATAAATTTTGGTGAATGATTTTATTAAAAATTATATTTATTACATATTCAATAAAAAATTTAACATAAATATTATTTGTTTTATATGGATTAAATAAAATTAAATTCAATATTATGTTTAAAAACATTATTTTTCCAAAAATGCAGTTTTATCACATTTTGTACACATATTTTATAATTAAGTTTTTCATTAATTTTTTTTGAATGAATAATATTTATTTTTTAAATAATCATATCAATATTAACTTAGAGTGATTTTCTGATGATTTTCTTAAATGATAAACCTTTAATTTAATAGTAAAATATATTTGTGTCTAAAAAATGATTTTTCATTAAAAGAATTTTCAAGATAAATTTTATGTTAATATATTTTTATAAGTAAATTTATTTCAATTATAAAACTATTAACCTGATTTAGGTCATTGGAATTAATCTCATACTAAATTTTGATATAAAATATATTTAAACTTTTGATGCTTTTCTCTTTGGAAAACTGATTTTCATCACTTATGAAAGATTAATTTTAAATTAATTTTTTTTAACTTAAATGAAATTAGTTTATGAAAATATATTATATATTTATAATACTATATTACTAGAAATTGAGTTTATCCCAACACATATATACCCACGGTTTAGAGAACCTTTGGGTATAGCTCTTTGAAATAGCCAGTTGATCTCGTGATCCTCCTCCCCTCATCATTTATAATCCATAATCCACATACCTCCAATAATCTGGGTTCCCCCCTCTTTGGTGACTTCTCCTCCCTCAAAATGTGATATTCAGGAATTTTTTACATTTTTTATTGTGATATGTATTATTTTCTTCACCCAAGTTTTTTCTTCTTTCCTTACCCGAGAGATCACTACTTTTAGTCTCTAACATTCTCCCCTAATTCAATTTTTTACGATCTTCTTTGAAATAAGATTAGTGTGTTCTGATTCCATCTTCTCTTCTTATTGTTGTTATTTTCATTTCTATCTATTCATGTGATTCTACTAGTGCTTGTTAACATCACTTATATCATTGGTTTATAATTTATTTTTTTAAAAATATCAAATATAGTCTATTAAATTCCCAAAAGTAAAATTTTATTTATAATTTATTTACATTAAAAACTATCCTAGTGATTTTTATGAATATATCTTAAATTTTAAATTCATTTAGTGGAATATTTTATAGTTTTAAATATTTTTAGTGTTGGAGACCGTATTTAATTTAATTATAGGGGTTAATTTTGGTTTTTATTATCTTAGATTTAAGGGATGTAATTATCTATATTTAATTTATTATATCATGATCAATCATTAAACTATTTATTTGATTATTTAACACAAATATAAATAATTTTATAATTATGTACATTATAATATTATTATAAGTAATTTTCCATATTACCTTTTCTATGAAGGATTATTATTCAATTAATCACTACTATTTTTATAGCACTTGTTCGGCATAAATTATAGATTTCATAATTATGTTTTATGCATGATTTAATGATAAAATATTATTTCAAATAATTAAATATATTTATTTTAAATGTTTAATAGTTTTAAACATTTTTTATGTAGAGATATTTATAGAATCCTTTGGTCAATGTCAGGAATGAATTATGTAAATTTTAATGGAAGTCTTGTAGGATAATATTCATTATTTGAAACATGGTTTCCATTGATATATTTTTAGATAAGAATTTTGTTTTTATGAAAAATTTAATAGTAAGAACCTTAGTTTCACCTATTTTGATTAATTTTTTTGTATAACATAGTTCATCATTATGAATACTTACCTAGTTATTTTTTTCATGTATTGAGTAGTTATCCAATTATTTCCACTATATGTAAAATTAATTCAAAACCGTCTAACCAAACATTACCCCAATTAAGTTGTTTTAGAATTGGTGAAGTAAGGGATGAGTTTCATAAAGTGGTATGTAATTGATTAAATATTTAGTCTTGATAGATCTTCCCAAAATTAAATAATTCATAAATTGAAATAAAAAATCATACACAATTGATTTTTCTTTTAATTGAATAATATAAGTAATGTTAACCTTAAATAAAATCCTTTCATGACTAAATATTATTCTCAATTATGTTTTCAAATTAGAATACCTATATGAAAAAATGCTCAATTTTTCTACTAGTATTCCTTAGTTTTTGATTATTAAAATACTTTCACCTTGTTTGGATTTCTATGAGTATGCCACAGAGTTTTATTATGATATTCCTTGTTCTTTATTGGGATGAATAGTAGAGTATTCTACAATGATCACTCACATCATCAATTATATTCAATTTGGTCTCCAATGAGTATTATTTAATTTAATATACACAATAGTTTTATTTCGTATTTTAATTTTGATATCATTGAAATTACAATTTACATTATTGATTAAAACACAAATTTTTCCCCTATAATAGAATGGATAGAACATATATGTATCATACCAATCAGATTTCAAATGAGTTTCATGATAATTCAAATTTCTTTTTTGATTTTACATTTAATAAAGATTAATATAGAGGACCTATATAGTGTGCATGTTATAATTTTGATGGAAGACTATGGTGAAGTTAGGATGAATATAACTACCATATAATGAAATATGTATTTAAAACAAACTATTATATTTGATGTCACAATGAAGAGATGAGTAAATATTCTACTATTCATGAGTAGAAATAAATAATTATTATACAGAATTTTATATTTTACCGGTTTCCATTTGTAAATCATCATGATAGAGATATTATACTAGTGAGAGAAGGAAATGATATCAATACACATATGGAAAATACTGAAGATGATGATGTTTAGATATTTAAAATTTTAATGGATGAAACAAGAACTCTAATATATTATGAAGGTACTAAAATGAAAAGGTTGGGATTTTTATTATGGTTTTATAACGTAGAGAACATGTATCTATGTTTGATAACACCATCGATTCTATTTTTAAGGACATTCTTCTTAATGGTGATAATATTCCTTCAAATTATTATAATGAATGGAAGTTAATTAAGCATCTAGGATATTCTACTAATAAAATTCAAGTATATCCAATAGTTTATTTTGGGAGGAAATAGGTGACCTCAATTACTGTAATTAATGTGGTACTTCTTTATAGAAGTCATATGTAGATAGAACACCATTTCATGTGTCAAATAAAGTCTTTTGGAACTTTCCATTGATTCATGGGATTCAAAATATTTTCATATCTATATAACTGTCTGCCAATATATGATGGCATGGTGTTGAGAGAATTAAAGGTAGTGATGATTTGGTTTATCCCGATGATGGATTAGAATGGTAAGAATTTGATGAAATACATCCCTATTTTGAAGTTGAGGTATGTAATTTCAGGTTTGGTCTATCATGTTATGGTTTTAATTTGTTTGGTTTGATTCTTATCGTTCACATCACATGGCTAGTTTTTATTCATTTTGATAATATTATTTTATGGATTTATAAGAAAAAACCTTTCAATTTCACGAGTATACAATTATCTAGACTTTGTAATTATGAAATTGATATAGATGCCTTCTTGCAACCTTTAACCAGATATTTGCATCATCTATGAGATATGAGTGTGCACATACTTGATTCTTCTTTAAAAAAATGTATTTCAAATGTGTGTCAACATTCTATGGACTCTAAATTATTTCCCTCTTTATGAATCGATGTTTTGTTAGATCAGGAAGGGAAAAATATCATGTCTAATTTTTATAAATAATACATAATTGATAAGTAATAAATATCTTTGTCGTTTCAGTTTTATGGGGAATATATGGTCATGCCAATGGATCATAAATACAAGAAGAATCTTGAGAGGTTTGATAATAATGTTGACACTGAATAGGCACATCAAAATATATTAAGAACTTATTTGCTTAATAATTAAAAGATTTCAGTTTTTTATTAGTGTAATGTCAGATGAAGATTAAAAATAGGTAAAAATTTAGCACTGAAGCCACTTACAATAGGAAAAGGTGAAGGGTCATTTTTTTAATTTCCAAATTGATATACCAATTTGTAACATCACTATTTATACATAATTCACATTGAGATAAATATATGTGAAATTTTTCTTTAGAGCCATCTAAATATCAAGGGGAAGACCAAATATGACTCTAGATCTTTACGGGACTTTTAGGATTGGTATATTTGATCAGAACTATGTCCTATTTGTATTAGTAAAAAAATAGAAAGTTTCTTGTTCTAATTATTTGATGAAACCATTAGAGGAAAATAATTATGGATGTATTGGAAAATATCAAGGTTTATAGGTGATATTTTAGAAATATATCTAAGTGAGTCATCAAAAGGGATTTGAAAGTAAAATATTTAAAAAATCATGACTATCACAACTTTTATCACGAATTGATTCTTATAGAAATCTAAAATTTGTTATCCAATAATGTAAGGATAATTGTGATTTTATGGTTACTTTTTTTGGAGACCTTTGTGCTAAAATATTATCGAATTCATTCTTGATGAAAATATACTAAGATGCACCATTAATTTTGTAGAAGTTCGAAAACAATACCCTCTATCATTTTTCACTAATATGTTGCATTTAACAGTTCATCTTCCAACTAAAACACTTTTGGGGGGACCTATTTCATTTTTTGTATGTATCATACTAAGATAAATATTTGTGCAATGAAATCTTATGTACTGTACTAGAATCATCATGAAGGATCCATTTTGAAAGATTATCCATTTTTTTTAATGTATTTTTCTGATGTGAGCACAATCCATAACTAGCCAATGATAAATTAATATTAGTAGTATGTAGAAATTGATCCCTCCTTTCCATATCTTCTCCAGATAGGGGGAATTCCTAGATCATATGAATTGTCTACATTAAGCCTTGATGAGCAAGATATGGAACATCTCACTATCTAGTTTAATTGTGGTTTGTTTGAGGACTACATCAATTATGTAATTTGAATCTTTATGTGTTATATCTTACTATGTGATTTTAAATATTCCTTAAAATTTTATTATCATTTTACTTAGGGAACATTAATAATTTATAATTACTTTTCATCGATATTTTCATTTGAGAAGGAGAGAGGCTTTTCATAGCCAAGAATTTCTATATTAGTTGAAATCAAAGGTATGAACATCACATTAATTAACTTAAAATATATATATTCATTTCTTTTATAATTAAACCATATTTTAGGTATTTATTTTACCTATTGAATCCATTTCTCTAGAATTAAGAGCAATGATTTTTGGGCCAAATTCATTGGTTCATGAATGCTAATATTTAGTAATCAATGGGTATAATTTTTTTACAACTAATCTAGCAGTGAAAATGAGAACAAAACATTGGGGGATTATGTTAACTTCTACAATGGATTGTAATTATAGTGCATCAGATAGTTGGATCTAGTATGAAAATGTTTCTTATTATGGACTTGTTGAAAAAAATATTATTATTGTATTACTACTCTCAATGTCGAGTCACTATGATAAAATGTATATGGATTGATTTAATGAAAAAATATGGAAAATTTCTTAATGATTGTGGATTCAAAGTTGTTGACATGATTCGATTCGTGGGTACCGAAAAACCATAAATTATAGAATCAATGGAAAAAATGTTTTGTATGTGAAATATCTTTTGAGACATGATTATAGTGTCATTATTGAAGTTATCCCAATAAATATTTTACATTATTATGGGGATTAATTTGAAACCATTGATTCTAACATTTGTATTGACCAAAATATTCATTTGATGTATCAAATTGTCTTATTGTGAGAGTTGATGTTGAACCAGAAATAGTAGTGGGTAGTATATTATAGAAAACATATGTGTTTAGAGTTAATTCAGTTTTCCTTATCATGGGATTATCAGGTGTTATTTCTATAATTAATTTAATTTAGATTTATTTTGTAATTATATGTTTATTTTAGTATTTTTTGTTTTAGTATCATTTAATTAGATTTATTTTAATTTATAAAACTGGTTGTCAAATTTTTTTTTAAAAAGTATATAACATTGTTTTAAATTATTTTTCATAAAATATGTTGTTATATTTTTTTCACCTCATTGAAATTTATGTTGCATTCATGATTTTTAAAATCCATTTCCAAAAAAATGTACAAGTCCTTCTTATGCAGGTTATAAAAAATACAATATAGGTTCAAAAGAAGATATTAATTGACGTTGATCGACATATGAGAATGTGTGGGCTAGCTCCTCTAATTCACTTAGTGTGTATAATAATTTTAATACTTTTCTCCATAATTATATAAAATTTCATGTTAATATTCATTATAATTGTATTTGGGTATATTCAGTTATATGAGAGTTGACTCCTCATCATCCTACTTGAATGGGTCTGAGCAGGGATTTTCCTATACCAAAATGGAGCACCCTTCATACCAATTCTTACCTTGATCTACCAGCAGACACCCCCATCTACAACACCTTTACATTATCTTCGTAATCCTCCAAGGATTTTCCCACACATGACTCCATCATCATTTCATTTATCCTCTCTTTCTATACCATGTATGCACTGCCTACAAAGATATTTCTACCTTTTCCATATCTATGTCCTTTGATGTATTGTAACCCTACTACCCATATCCTGACATACCTATGTTGCCTCTATTTTTTACTATTCATCCTAGATAATATGATTTTGATCCTTCAGCATACACTCCAGTGAATGCAGTTCAATCACAGAATTCATTAGAATATGCACATCCTTCAGAACCAACTAATCCTGGACAACTGACAAATCCATCAGATCCCATTGATCATCATCCATCATGTTTTTTACTACAATCTTTTCATTTTATATCACATAATTTTTTTCACATTGTACCGTGACATAATTATTCATTTTTTCTAATTATTCTTATTCATTGGGGTCTTCTAGTCATTAATCTGGGTTCACCTATATATGAGAACCCTAGAATGACCACACATAAATAATGGTGGATTACAAATAATAAAATAAAAAGATAGGTAAAAAATCCATGCATTTTGTAAGTGTGACAGAAACTTTATCCAAGTACCCTAGTATCATTATGATGAAACCCATCTCATAGATACATACTATTAATGACATCAAGGACAAATCTTGGGTATCCATACAGGGAATAATTTTATATGTTTATATATATATATATATTAAAAGGTTGGGGCCGAAGCCTCATTTATTATTAAAGCAAAGAAAAGTCCACTTTAACTGGGTAGAGGGAGACCCATTATATAGTCTAATGTCATAGTGGGCATTTAGCCTATTACATGGCCCATAGGCCCATTCTGTGAATAGTACTATTGTAGTACCCACACTGCTAAAGTACCGCACAGTACCCGCCACCGCTATAGTACCCTACCGCCGCTACAGTGGCATGCTGCTACTACAGTGCCCGTTGTTCCTATAATGCCTTTGCTGTTACAGTGCGCTGCAAATACTTCTACAGTACCCTGCACCCAATGGGTTTTGAACCCCCATTTTTCATGTAGAATTAAGGGGTGCTTACAACTAAGACAAACCCCAACTACATATCTATATTATTTTTGTATTCATATGAATTAACATATTCATTGCAACATCATTTTAACTTTACAATTGGTTTAGATGCTATGTTTTCTAGATTGGTGGATCATGGGGAGTTCTAGAGATCATATACGCAAGAGTTAAATTTTGGTTGTAGGAGTAGATTTGGTTTTTCTTAAGAGGGTGTGCCGATATTCCTCGACATTACAAAAACACAATACCAAACAATGTTTACATATTGTAAGAGTGATGTGTTTAAGGTATTCATGAGATTAAATGATTTTCATTTAAGATTTCATTATTATTATTTGTATTGAATTTTGGTTTTTAAGTTTCATTGGGAAGAAACAAAAAAAAAAGAGTCAATGACATATCTAAAAACATTGGGGTACACTACAATTCCTGAGCATGACAATCACTAGTTACTTTAATAGGAATAGAAATAATTTCAATATTTTAATTATTATATAGTATGACTTTCATGCTGAAATTTAAGTTTTATCATCGTTAATCCCCTTAATATAAGGCTAAAAACCCATTTAAAATTCCTAAAGGACAATTATCCTAATGACCTAATTTACTAATGACCAATTTTCCAATAGGACCAATGAAATCATGACTTAATGGCCAAAAGACCTAATATCCATTTATCATAACATCCTAAAGGCCAGATTTCCAAATTTACTAATCTCTAAATGGACTAATGGCATAATATAAATATCCCTAATTAACTAATCACCAATTGGAAAATTGTATTAATGTCTTAACAACCTATTGTCTAATTGAACAACTAGCCTAACAACATAATTTCCAATTATCCTAACATTATGAATTCAAATTATCCTAATGCCCTAATTCCCTAATGGACAATTGGCCAATTGAACTAATTTATTAATGCCCAATTGGCCTTGTAGCCTTATGGAAAATTATCCTAATGGCATAATGGCCTAATGGCTAATTAGTCTAATTAGACTAATATCTAAATGAACAGTTGGAAAACTAACCTAATATCCTAACAAGAATTTGGAAAATTTCTCTATGTGTATAATGGAATAATTTCTAATTGTCCAATTGGACAAATCAAATAATGGCCTAATATACTAATGTATTAATGGACTAATGTTCAATTGTCCTAATGGCATAACATCCAATTAGCCTAATGTCCTAAAAAACAATTAGCAAATAATCCTAATGTCTAACAACATAATTCAAAATATTCCATTTGGTATAACAACCTAATTTCCAATTGGATTAATGGCCTAAAGAACCATTCACCCAATTGGAAATTGTACACTTTTCCTGATAAAAAATTTTCTAATTGGCCTAATGGCCTTATGGACAATTACTCTATTGTCCTAATGTCCCAATGGCCCATTGGAAAATTTCCCTAATGTCAGAATGGCCTATCATCCAAATTCCTTACTATCCAAATGGCCAAATGTAAAATTTAATTAATGGAATAATCACATATTGTCCAATTTTTCTAATGTGTTAATGGTTATTTGACATAATGGAATAATGTCTAATTGGTCAATTGAACTATTGGACTTATGGAAAATTGGAAAACATTCATAATGAAAAAATTTACTAATGTAAAATACACCTAATAGACTACTGTACAGTTGGTCTAGTGGAAAATTTCCCAATTCTCTTAATAGTCTAATAGAAAATTAGAAAATTGGTTTAATGGAATAATGAAAAATTAGAAAATTGGCCTAATGGAATAATGGAGAATTTAAATAACATACTAATGAACAATTGGTCTAAAGGCATAATGGTAAATTTTCATAATGGCCAATTTTCCAAATGGCCTTATGGAAAATTAACCTAATGGTCGATGGTCAATTTTCCTAATGTCCTAATGTTCAATTTTCCAAATGGCATGATGGCTTATTACCCTAATGGATAAATGGAACAATGGCATAATTGGTCTAACGACAAAAAGGACAGTTGGAAAATTCAAATAATGGGCTCAAGGAAAAATGGCCAATTTCCAAATTGGCATAATGGAATAATTGCCAATTGGCCAATTAGACTAATGGTCTAATGGCCTAAGGGCCTAATGGCCGTGTGGAAAATTAGTCAATTGGGATATTAGACTAATGACTAGTTAGCCAGTTGGCCTAATGGTAAAATAGCCAATGGTCTAATTAGCCTAAGGGCCAAATGTAATAACCATATTTTGGAGTACTGGCATAATATCCTAATGGTCAGTTGGATTGGAAACCTAATGGCCAATTGTCCTAGGGGACAAATGGACAATTTCACTAATGGCCTAATGTTCTAATGACAAATTGGCCTAATGATCTAATGTTCTAATGGCCATTTGGCTTAATGAACTAATGGTGAATTGGCATAATGGAATAATTAATAATTTTAAAATTTTCTTAATGACATAATGTCTAATTGGATTGATGGATTAATGTACAATTGGCCTAATGGACTAATAAAAAATTGGCAAGTCGGCCTATGGTCTGAATGGAATAAAATAAAATTATCCTAATGGCATAATGGCCTCACAACCCCTTAGGATAATGGCCTAATGGAAAATTTAACTAATGTTCTAATGACCTAATATCCAATCAACTAATAAGTATAATGGCCTAATATCTAGGTGGCCTAACAACCTAATGGGAAATTGAATTAAAGGCCTAATGTCCAATTCACCCAAGGGTCTAATTTCCAATTGGAAAAATATCATAATGGCCAATTAGCTATTTGGCCTTATGGAATAATGTCTAACACCCAATTGTCTTAATGGACTAATTCACTAATAAAATAATGGTAAATTGACCTAATGGTATAATGTCCTAATGTCTACATATAAAATTGGTCATTTGGCCTAATGTCCTAATGGCCTAATGGCCAGTAAGCCTAATGGATTAATTTCTAATTGGCCAATTGAAAAAATGGTATGATGTTCTAACAACCTATTGGAATTTCATATGTATTTGAGATAATGTATTTATATTTAAAGATAATGAATTTTTCATAAATATATAATTTGAATTATTCAAATTGGGGGATATATTTTGATATTATTAAAACAGAATCAAAATATTTTTATGATTTATTTGATAAAGGATTTATTGTTATTGACTATATTAAATTTTAAATGTCTAAAAAAATTCAAAAAATTGAAATATAAAACCATTATATTTAATTAAAATATCATATATATAATGAAAATTTCATATATTGAATAATACAATGGATTTCATATTATGAAATGAATATAATGATTACAAATTAAATATTATAAAATATGCATAAAGAGTAGCTAAAATTATAATTTTTTATGATTAGATTTTATTTATGGATTTTAAATCATTATCTATCACAGGTTTAAATTTATAAAATTTTTATTCATTTAAAAGTTATTCTCTTTTTTATTATTCAATATTATAAAATATTTATATTTTTAACATGTGTATATTAATAAATATCACTTGCAGTAATTGATATTGGGAATATAAGGTTGTGTTTCATGAGAAAAATTATTTTGCATGACTTTGAAGAAGAATGATGAAAGTGAAGTAAATGCACAAACACAAGAAAAGATTATATGTATGCTATTTATCTTTCAAATAATTAAATAAAAAAATATTTAAATTTAAGTTTTATATTCTATATAGCATGACCTAGAGTCCCTAAATGATAAATAAGATGAAAAAATTAAGCTAAATGTTTATTTGATTCAAGTATTAGATGACGGGGACTAGGAGAGAGTTCGATTTTGACCCTATAAAAATGTAATCCCTACTAGGTATTGGTCGTTATCAAGATCCTCTGAAACAACTCAGACCACCGAGTTACAAATTTCTCATGTAGAAGTATCTGAGTCCAAAATATTGATTTATAGGAGTGTGAAAAAAGTAAATTGATCACTGAACACTTCCTAAAATCTATGTAAGTTAAAAGTAAATAACTTCCATGAGAGGCTGCTCCTCTTATTTATTCATATTTAGAATCATTTTTCTATTTAAATGACACCCTGAGTGGTTCCAATAGAGGTCTTAGTGTAGTATGAGATAATGGTGGTGGAAATGACGATGATGATGATGATTCTACAGATTATTTTGTTCGTGATGAAGATGTAAATGATGGTGATGAGGATGAGGATGTTGTTGATAGAGGAGATATTGCTCCCCTTCATTTTTATATAGTAGTAAATAGATATGTGGTCGTTGATTAGTGACTTGAATTGATTGGTTTTATGGATTAATATGTATATTATAGTATTATAAATGGTTTTAAAATAGTTGGATGAATGATAAAAATACAGTATTTGGATTTTAATGAATGTACGCGGCATTTTTTATTTTATTTATTGGTTCTGGGGCAGGAAGAGCTATTGCTGCTTCCAAATGGTGAAAAATACTGATAACATTTTTTTAGATAACCATTGTTATATTTTTTATACTTGGAAAAAATATACCCCTGTTTTAGAGAACTATGTGTATAGATATATTCCAACAGTTTTTGTTAAAACATAGGTATGATAAAATCTCTAAGTCTATACCCACAACTCTATTAGCCACAGTTCTGAAAACAGTGGGTATAAGATATACCCATGGTTTTTAATGTTATACCCAAGGTTACAAACCATAGTTATAGGTTGATTTACTATTAGTGATTATAATTAATACTATATAATGTGTTCATCATCATTTTTTAAATTAATGAATAATAAAAATAGTAAATATCAATTAACATTGTGAAGAATAAAATTGGTCTACTAGGGGTTAAAATAATAACGGTAAGTGGTAAAATAACCTATAAAATTTTCAAAAACCCATTTTATATCCATATTTAGACCTTATGAATTCTAATATTTGATAATGAACAATTTTTTGAGCCTTATGGAAGGTTATAAACAAGGGGAAACTTTATCCCTTTCAAAAATTCCATGTGTGTCCTCTCCACCACTTATTGAAGGCCACCCCTCTTCTTTCCTTTTCATAGATCCAAATTCATTTTATTGAATATAACCTGAAAAAATAAATTTCTTAATTACATTCACTCATCCTATATGCCTTGTTCTTGTTAGGAATCCCATCTATATAGCCTTTAGCTATTAACCTAAAAAGTCTCTCTAAAGAAGAGGTAAAATTCAAAAAATTTGGTTTTTTATTTTTTCTTCTTCCAACACCATTAATATTATTAAAATATTATAATATAGTAACACCAGTATCAACCATATAAAAATATATTATTATTTTATTTTAATAACCTATATTCATATCCGCTTCCATAAAATGGGAAATGAAACTGTTAATCTTGTGTACGACGAACTACCACCTCACGAACCCATGTTATTGTTTTCCATCAACAACTCTCACATATGGATATAATGATAGATTTATTGTTTATATAATATATATATGATATTATTATATTTTTAAATTTTTATATCTCCCTTACATTCTTACATAAAACCTATTGGAAAATAATAAAGTTGCTCATGTGTATTACAGACTACTGCATCATGAATCGATGTGAGGTGATTTTCCATTTCCATTTTACATGGATGGAAATAAGGATATATAAAATGAATATATAATGTATATTTAAAATAATTATACTTATGTAATTAAGATACAACATATACCTTATTACTTTACATTCCATGGGGGATACGATAACATCACCCGTGTGTACGGCGAACTACCACCTCACGAAGTGATGTGACCCATTTTTCACTAATGATTTCCATGGAAGTTACTAAAGATAAAGTTAATAAATATTTGTGATATATATGAAATCATAATTATACTTGAAATGGGTATTATTTTTTACTTTTATATTTTTCCATCTGTTAATAATTAGAAACAAGATTCATCTGTACGTACGGTCTACCATCTCTATGATTGGTGTATTTAATTTTCTATATCTAACTATTATAGATTACTATAAATACATATATACAGAATATATATGATATTTATATCATTTTTAAAATTCTACATATTTTGAAAAAAATGATTAATGTAAAATGATAAAATATTCCCAATCAAGACATACATGAAAAACAAAACAACTATTACACGAAACATGATTTTAACAAGTATTTGTTAATAAAAAGGAAATTAATGGTCATAAATAAATAATATATGCTAAGATATAAAAATTTATGGTTATTTAATATATTTTTAATATTAATTAATTTATTATATAGGATTTTTGAATGTGTATGAAGAAATTTTAGACTCAAGGTATGAGATTTTCGTTACTCTTTTATTTTATTTGAGACACAGGCCGTGTTCACCATGTACTTATTTTATGTAGTGTATATAATCTCCATGAATGTATTTTATGATTATAATCAAGAAAATTATGGGTATTTACATATACCTTTTAGGATCTCTCTTCCATTAGATTTTCGAATCAAAATTTAACAAGCAGTTAGATATTTTTGTCTCAATTTTACTTCTTTGAGACATATGTGATGTTGTGTGCCTTACTTATTTTATGAAGTGTGTACACAATACCTTTGATATTTAATACCATGAATTTATTTATTCTCAGGATATTTTAATTTACATTTAAGTTTTTTTATAGGGATTAATATTAATGTTTAAAGGTGGTACGAGTTTAAGATACAATCACATCGTTTATATAGATCATTTTTGTTTATGATTTCGATTATGAAATCATATGATATATATCTCAATAAAGTCAAGGATTTTCATATAAATGGTAATTTATTGAGAATAATTGTTTTACTATAATTTTCTTCTCTCTATACCCTCAAGATTAAAAAGTAATATTTTTCAAGAAAATCAATTTTATTTCTCATTTCGATCAAAAACCCTTTTTGTTACATATCCATGTTTTCTAAAAATGTCTTTATAAATGTTTTAACATTATATAAAATATTTTTAAAATTAATTATCACCAATTTTTTATTATTTATTAATTTTTTTAAAAAATAATATTTATTTTATTTTCAAAATAATGCTTGTTTGGATTTTAATGAAAATGCAAAAGGAATATTTGTTTTGACATGTACGGAACGAACAAAATTTTCCACCATCATGAATATTGTTTTTAAGATTCATTTATATATATACACGGTTATTTTCAAATAAATTGCTTTTAATTTTTTATGTTATAGAAAGAGTTTTTCAAAGTGAAAATGCTATTTTCCTCCGTAATATTTTCAATTGATCTTTTAATTTTATTTATTAAGATTCCAAGGTATTTAAAAAATCATTTTGAAAATATTTTATTATTTAAAAAGAGTTTTTTCATACTTGGAAGTTTTTTTCATTTGAAAATGTTCTATTTGATCACTTAATGTCATTTTCCATCTATGATGACATCCTTTTATGTAACTTATTCTTTACTTGGGATATAATTATAATACCCAAGGTGATAATAGAATAATCCTTTTTCACAATTATTAAAATTTATGAATTGAATACTAATTTTATATTAAAGGGAACTCTATGTCCTATAGAATACTTGACACACAAAAACATATTGCTTTAAAATATTATGTTACACGCAAGACTCGGTTATACCGACAAATAATAGTGTTAATATTATTGTTTTAAGGGGTAGTTATCGCCTAGTAATTGTGTCAGTATGGATGAATATAAAAAAGTATATTATAGTTATACTAGTTTATTAATATTTTTTACATTCACCCAATAATTTTTATTGGATTACCATAAGAACAAATGAAATTTTAAGTATAAAAATCTCTATATTTAATTAAAAGTTAGTTTTACCAAATTTTAATTATAAAACCATTTACAATATAATTATTGTAAATTGTATAATATTCATATTGAAAAATATATTTCATTTTTTAGATCGTAAGATCAAAATTTAATTTGGGTGTATTTTTGGTATTTTTTGGGAACAGTCACATTTTGATGAATAGTGAATAGTAATAAATTTTATTTCAAAACATATTTATCTAAAAATTTATTTATATAGATAAATTATGTTTTTATTTGGTGCTAAATAATATTTATATCAATTTTATATCATTTAAATTAATTTATTCCATTTTAAGCAATTTCACTTTGAATTTAGATATAAAAACATAGAAATATTTTGATCAATTTTACTTTAAAGGTCTAATTTATCATCCCTTCAGAGAGATTATATTTTAATAATTTTTAAAAAAATTTCTGATTGTAAATTGGAAAAATGGATTCCATAATTTTAGTCATAATAATTTAAAATTTAAAAATATGATCAACATAGTTTTTTCACAAAAAAATATTAGTCAATATGATTAAAATTAATTATAATGACTAAGGTTAGATTAAGATTAAAAGGCACTATAAATTTATATTAAGGGACAAAATTACTTATAAACTTGTCCAAAATCTATTTTATGGACATATTTAGGATATAAACAATCAATTATTGATTTTTTGTTCGTTTTTGATGGTCTTGTTTTGGTTAAAATGTTGGTACACCTAACTTGTTTTAAAAATGCCAAGGTTGTCGCCTCACCCCTTATAAAAGGCCACAACCTCTCCCCCTACTTCACACCTCCATAAAACATAGTTTTTTCCAATATATGATCAATTAAATTCCCAACATACATACCTTAATTCTTTAATCCTCATTTTTGGAAGGAAAACAACCATGGAATATATTTTGTGAAAATAAAAAAGAGTTTCCCAAAAAAGAGGTAACATCCTTATTCAAGATTCATTTTTTTATTTTTGTTACTGATCTCCAAAATTATTCCTATTTAATGATTATTTAATAAAAATATTATCCTAAATATATTGAGATGTTTTTATTCTACTATTTCTACCTGTACTTACACACACTTTCATCTAATGGATAATGAACTTACTATTCTTGTGTATAGAGAACTACCGCCTCATGAAATGATGTTTTTTTATCCTTTACCAAATCTCCTAGTTGGGGTTTATGATGTAAAATTTATTTTTATATGTTATATATTATGTTTATAATTTATTTATTCTTATTTAATTATTATATAACATGTACATTAATTATTTTCATTTTGTGTAAGTATGATTATTTTGTTTTGGAAAGTCTGGACTACTATCTCCTCAATGTGATGCGATAAATTCACTCACTAAATGGAAAGTATTAAGGATATGTTTAACTATAAATTTGTGACATAAATATAATCCATATGATATTCATTATATAATTACTTTACTATAAATATAATTTATTATTTTTATTAACACATTTTCACACAATAAAAAAGTGATAACGTCGATTGTGGACGTGTGGAATACCTTCTCTTCGATGTGATGTGATTGCTTTTAAATCAAAAGATTTATAAATAAAATTATATAAGACAAAATATTATGGTATTTATGATATAATTATCATTATATAAATATAAATTTTAAATATCTTATTTCCATAATGATCATTGAAAAATTGGAACATTACTCATGTGTACGTACGACCTACTGTCTTCATGATTATAAAGTGGGTTCATTATTCTTAAATTTTTTTATTATTTGTTTTATAATTATAATTTATCTATAAATATGATAATCATTTAATTATTATTATTTTATATATGTTTATATAATGAACCCTCTTTCCATAATTGACCTACCAAATTGTTTTTTGACACATGAAATAAATATGGTCAAATCACCCAACATAAAATTAATTTTTTATATAGTTGTTTAAAACATAGTAATAAGTGGAAAATAAGAAATTATAAAAATGAAAAAGGTTCTCAATAAAGAATATAATTTACATATGTCTGCAATTTAAGAAGATAATGACTCATGTGTCTAGTCAGGCTCAAGGTAACTGATTTTGTCTCAATATCATTTCATTTGGATATTTCATAATGATATGCACCACATTTATAAGGTGTCTATATATAACCATTGACATTATATAACCATATTTTATCTGTTATATTGTTATTTAATGTTATTTATATTTTATTATTTCATGGAGGTTATTATTTAAAAGTTCAAAGTGGTATGGGACGCTTCAAATGTTTAAAGATTTAATCTTTTTTATTTAATATTATTGATATTGTCTTACATATTTATTTATATGGATATAAAAGTGTTATAAAACAAATATTATATATATTTTTAATTCCATTCAAATTTTTTCAAAAATGAATATTTTTATGTGTTTTAAATGGAATATTTTGACACATAAGAAAAAGAATATTTAATTCTAAACATTTAGGTTGATAATGAGTTTTATACCATTTTGTCCATTATTTTATTTTTGGATTCCTTTAAAAAATTTCATCATTTTTTAAATTAAAAAACTTATCTCTTCTATCATATTTTGGTAATAAAAATGGGTTTTAAGAAAAATGTATATTTTTTTTTTAAAAATGGGATTTCTTAAAGAAAATGGCATTTTAAAATCTGAAATAGTTTTTTATATGAGTTTAAAAGATTTTTTAAAATGATGTAATGTTTAATTTGATTTTTTTATTCTTTGAAATTATAAATTAATTTTGATCCCAAATAGATACAGGTTATCTTGTTATATCTTAAGTGATGGGTGTTCTTAGATAGCACCCCAATGCATTGGGTAATGATTAAATTATCCTAATAATTATATTGAATGTTGGTAATGTTGTTATTCTAATCTATAAGGGTTAAGAAAGGTTTATTGAAGGGATAAATTTGATGATTTCCCAATATACATAAAAGGATTTTCTATGTTTCTAATTAGTTTTCATGGAATATGTTTTTAGAGGTAAAGTATTTTAAACGTATTAAACAATGAAACTTCCATGTTTGGGTAAAACATTATGTTTTCATGTAAGTATTTTCTTGATTTTTAAAGGTTATCAATAGAATAAAGGTGTCTATCTTTATATATACCTTGCCAATTTTTATATTCCTATACCTTGTTTTTAATGCTTTTCACATGAATTAATGGTACTTAAGGTACTGGAATAATTATTTTCGAAAGTATTAAACAGTTTTCTAAAAAGAGATTATGCATTTTTTTAAAATTTTATGATTATGAAAAATGGGCATTGTTTCGAATTTTCAACTTTGTATTTTTGTGGTTTTTATTTATTTATAAGTTATAGCATAATTATATTAAACTCTAGACATGAAAAGATACATTATTTTAAATAATGTAAAATTAATTAATTAACTCAATATTTTTTAATATTTGTGGTTGGATCCTTATAGTTGGTAGAAAAGGTCAATTTTGATAACATTATTTATTATAGTAATATTAATAACTTTTCATTAGAATATTTTAACTTATGGTTATGTTAAAATGTTATAGCAATTGGATATTACAATTTTGATACATAAAAAACATTTTTATTAAAAATGGTTTTATATAACGGAATAAAACAAAGATTAGTGGGATAGAACTAAGAGAAATATATCCTTATAAATCAGAATCCTGAGATTGTGAGAATCATAATAGAGTAGTTTATTATTGAGATAGATCAGTTCAATCAGATGATAAATGTAAGTGGTATCCATTATAAAGATGAACCTAGTCTTCCCAAAAAGAATATATATTTTTAGAATAATTTCATAAGGAAACATCACCCATCATTCAGTGGATCATCTGAACCATTGGTTTCCAAAGGATGAATCAATGCTTTGGAAAGAATATTTGATGCCATTAGATGTTCGGAACATCAAAAGGTAACACTTTTTGTTTACTATTTTGAATTTGAATCTAATATATAGTAGTCATTTGATAAAAATACCTGAGAGAAATATGATATTTATTCCATGGAATAGAAAACCTTCAAGGATATTTTCCTTCAAAAAATATTTCCTTATGTTTTTTATATCATAATATGGAGAAATAATTCATTGAGTTGCAGAAAAAAGAAGAAGATTTTGTAGCTGCATATTAAGGGAAATTCACCCTATTTTCTAGGTATGTGATTATTTTTATTTACCAAACTAAAAGAGAAATGAATCGGTTTTAGTCCATATTGAAACCATGTCTACAGAGAGTTGTGGTTGATTTATAAGTTAAACACTTTGAGAAAGTTGTTCATTATGATGAAAAGGTTGAAATATGGTTTTCTAACACTTTTTTTTCTCATGATGATGGATGTAATATGAGGTCATTATGGATAGCGATAGGGAAACATGAGACATAAAATTCTGAAGGTAAGAAAATGATGTTCCAATATTGTATTAAGTGTGGTAAAACACACACTAGGAAATGTCTTATGAAGACAAGGATGTGCTGCTGATGTGGAATGTTTAGATACATTTCTATTGAATACAAGAAACAAATCCATAGTAATCCAAAAATATTGTTTGTGATAATCATCTTATTGTAAGATATTTTGGGTGAAATGATATAGTTTATTATGATAATTCTTGTCTAAATATAGTTATACATGATGGAAATCTTCATGATCAAAAACATAATGGTTTAGTAAGGTCATTCACTACCACTACAGTTAATGTTGGGCTTTCAAATGAAGTGGTGAAAGGTATGTTACTTCCGATTTAAAATTATTCTAATACCCTATTTGATTGTTGACCTTCTAATTCTTTCATTTCAGATAAATTTTCTCGAAAATAAGGAATATCAACTTATAAATGTAAGATAGAACTTTTACTAAAAACTTATGGTTGATATATTAATGAATCCCTAATTTATAATAATATTCATATTAATATTAGTGTTATACTATTTACTAAAAATCTTGTTGAACTATCCATAATAGAGTTTGACATCATTCTTAGTTGGGATTGGCTTTCATTTTTTCATTCTATGATAGATTCAAATGATAAAAAAATTCGGTTCAATGATTTCCTGCCTTATATAACATACCTAAAAACTGAGAAATTGATTACCTATGGGAATTAATATTACCTAGGTCATATTTTTTAAAATAAATAAACTACTCAAATTAGTGATGTTCCTGTAGTAAATGAATAAATGGGTGTTTTTCGAAGGATTTTCAGGATTTATTTGTGATTGAGAGGTTGACTTTATGATTGAATTAGTGCCCACTGCCAAGAATATTTCAGAACCTCATTATCAAATGGCTCATGTGGAAATTTTAAGTTAAAAAATTATAGTATTTTTTAGATAAATGTTTCAACTGACCTATAACTTCACCATGGGGTGCTCTTATCTTGTTTGTCAAAATTAAATATGGATCAGTGAATTTTCTTATTGATTATAGATCCTTGAATAATATCACAATTAATCAGAAGTATACTTTTCCTCATATCAGGGATTTATTTTGATCAACTCCAAGGGGCATAGTATTTTTCAATGGCTGACCTAAGGTCAGGGTACCATCAGTTCAAATTAAAGAATGATGGCATTCTAAAGATTATTTTTTGAAATAGATATGGCCACTATGAATTTATAGTTATGTCTTTTGGGTTATCTAATGCACCAAATTTATTCATATATCTTATAAATTAATTCTTTCTTATTTTTTGGATAAGTTTGTGGTTGAGTTTTTTGATGACATTATATAATTTTTTGAAGCTAAGAGGAAGATGAAACGAACCAAAGGAATTTTTTTTCAAATCGTAAAATAAAAAAACTATATGGGAAATTTTGAAAGTGTGAATTTTGGTTGTAACAAATTTCATTCCTTGGTCACCTTGATTCTAAATATGGAATAACTATTGATCCTAATAAAATGAAAATTTTTAAATAATGGAGATGACCCAAAAATATCATCGATATGTATGGTTTTTCTGGATTATTGGGTTACAACTTGTGGTTTGTTGAGACCCCTGCTCAGTTTTCTAGCACAATTACTATGTTAACTTAAAAAGGAGGTAAGTTTATCTAAAAAAAATATTGCGATTATTTTTTTCAGGAACTAAAATAAATATTGGTGATTGATCATCCTTTTCCCTTACCTTCTAAGAATATTGAATTTGACATCTAGAGTGATTATTTATTGAAAGAAATTGGTTGTGTATTAATTTATAATGATCACATAATTGCTTGTGCTCTATATTAGTTTAAACATTATGAGTTGAAATACCCTACAAATGATTTTTAATTGACTATTATTATTTTCACATTAAAAGTTTGGAGGCATCAATATTATGGAGTACTGTGTGAAATATATAATGATCAAAAAAGTGTGAAGTGTATATTCACTAAGAAATAATTAAAATTGATATAGATACGATTAATGGAATTAATCAAGGATTATGATTTCTAGATTCTTTATCATACAGGAATAGAGAATAAGGCAGTTGATGCTTTCAGTTGAAATAGTATTCTACATTAAACATGTTATATTTGGAACATGAAACATTGGTTAATTATTTGATGGTTTTTTTCATAGAAGTTGTAGATAGGGATACAACCTCTTTTTTGTTTTGGTTTTCAGTGCAGTCATGTTTTCTAGAAATAATTAAGAGGGATTATAAGGTGGATCAGTCTTTAAAAGAAAATGTTGAATCAATTAAGAATGGTAATTTTCTATATTTTAATATTGACAAAAAAGGTGTATTACAATTTTGAAATATATTATGTGTGACATGGGATACATAATTGAGGAAATAATTATTGATTGAATCTCAGAGTTATATATTTACCATCAATATATGTAGCACTAAGATGTATATATACATTCAAGAGTATTACCGGTGGGATGAAATGGAAATAGATATGGTAGAATTTACGGTGACATACTTGTCAGTAGGTCAAAGAAGAGAAATATTTACCAAAGTGTATGCTTTAACTATATTTAGTGTTAGGGTTGAAATGAGATAATATATCAATAGATTTATTGGTAGGATTACCATATACTTATCAAGGAAATTATTTGATTTTTTATTGATAATCGATTAACAAAATCTGCACATTGTCTTCTCATTAAAGATAAAATTTCTCTAGATCAACATTCTATTCTATATATAAAAGAAATTATCAGGTTACATAGAGTGACTATATCTAGTGTACTAGACTGTGATCATAGGTTCACATCCAATTTTTCTAAAGGACTTTTGAAGTAGTTGGGTACTGAATTAAATTGTATTACATCTTTTCATCCTTAATACAATGGAATATATGAGTGTAAAATTCCAACATTAGAAGATATGATTCATTCATATTCAATGGATTATCAAGGATATTGAAATATACATATTTCTTTGGTTGGGATTTCTTATAATACCACTTTTTATTATATTATAATGATGGAACCATTTGAATCATTATTTGGAAAGAGATATAGGACAACATGTTTTTTTGGAATAAGGTGTGAGAAAGGAAATTTATGGGACCAGAGTTGGAAGGGGAAATAATAGAGAATGTTTAGTTGATTTGGCGACACATCAGGACAACTCAGAGTGAAAATAAATGTTGTGTAGATAACCTAATTAAATATCTTTCTATTGAGGTACGTGATCAAACTAGTGAAAAAACATGATTTATCATTGATTGGTTTTCATTTTGATGTTAGTTTTAACTGACATCTATACAGGTGACATTAAAAACAAGGTTTCTAGCTTCATATTTTAAAAATAATGACATTAAAAATGAGTCACCACTTCTTTTTTGGAAATAATTTGTAAAATTACCCGATGAAGAAAAGAAAGTCAATTATCATTTTTGACATCATTTTTCAAAAAACCGAAGTTGAAAATAGCGTGAATTTATTTTAATGATTTGACATCAATTATGAGAAAAATCGACTCCAAATATTTAAAAATAATGAAAATTTTGAATATTACACCACCAAAAATAATTAGAACACCTATTTTAGAATAAAAGTATACAACAATCAAACAAAATGTATCATTGACTAAAAACTATAAAAAACATACATTCATGTATCTAGTTAATCAAAAAATTATCTTTGCATCTGCATTATAAAGTAGAAATAAAAAAATACATACCTAAAATTTACAACATTATCATTTTTTGTTATTTTTAAAGAATTTGTTTTATATTATTTTTTCATACACATATTAAAAAAATTAGTTTTTGAACTCTTGTTATTAGTAAAATGTAATAAAAATCATAAAAATTAGAATATATATACCTTAAAATGTAACCATACATAAAAAATAGTTCTCAAAGAAAGATTGAATATGGTTCAGTTAGTATATCATGTATGAATCAACATCATTGAATACCTACAACGACATTGTATGATATAATATTAAAAAATAAAATACTATGATAAAAAAATATAAAATAATTAATATGACTAACCTTATCATATTCAGTGGTTACTGTAGTTGTGATTATCTCATTCACGAATCATTGAATATAATAAACACATTCAGCATTTCCTTTTTGACGATGAAACTATAGTTAATAAAACATTAACTTCATAATAAAAACCAATATATATTTATATATCCAACAAACATAATAATGTATAATAAAAAATAAATACCTTCACATGATCATATTGGATTTCAAATGGATTCCTTTCTAACAAGTCATCTTTGTTAAATTTTTTACATGACATACATTTCAGTATATATCTAATAATAATAAATTTATAAATAATGATAATTAAACATAATGAGATTATAGAAAACAAAAAAATATTGTTCTAACAAGGATGAATTTTTTACGAAAGATACCTGATAAATATTAAAACCAATATATTGTTTATTCCCATGGGAAGAGTACACCTAACTTGATATTCCTCCTACAATAAAAAAATATCACATTCAATGACATTATAATTAACATTAGTTCATAAATATTTTTGTTTTAATACCCATAATGAAATATAAAAAAACCAAAACCCAATCTCCATCGTTAATAACCTCTCACATATATATGCTACTTTATTTTCATTCGACACATATTTCACATCGGTTGAAATATATTCTAGATTAATAAAACCGTAAATGCCTGTGGTGTCATTATGAAAATTGTCTTATGTAGATACCTAATTAAAAATACAATATAGTTAGTCAATTTAAACTATCTTTTATTAAAGAAATAAAAACTAAAACATCAATTTACTCGCATGGAAAAAAGCTACAACACATTCATGTTGATCTCATCAAAATAAATTAGACCCATGATACTTTTTATGAATATTCTCAATAATAAGTATCTTTTTTATATTTCCTACATCATATGAAACTTGTAGTTATTAGCCAAATAAGAAGAAACCTAAGATAATCTTTATATCCCATCTAAAATATTTGAAGTATCTAAAGATGTTTTTCTTAAAAAATTTGTTCCCTTTCTTCCAATTAATTAGATTTTAGATAGTCTTATATAAGATAAATTCATGAAAACATTATAATTTATTTTCAATTAGATGTAATTATTATTTAAAAAATTATTACCTCATATGAAATATAATGAAGAATTCTAGATGGACCAAGTAAAAAATAACATATGAAATCCCCAACTCTAGTAGCCTCTATGGCAGGGAATGATAGTATAGTATTAGATCAATAATATCATGTATCAATACTCTAACCTGACCCATCTGCATGGGCTGGTGATGTAATAAATCCCACAAAAATGTACAACTTTGAATTGCAAAATATGTACATAAGGTTCTTCTACAAACACGTCATAGTATAAGGTTGGGTATAATAAAGGAGGTGGAGGATATGATTAGGTAGGCTGGGTAGGATGGGAAGGATGGGAAGGCTACACAGACTTTGAATGTATCATCAATTGTCCAATCATAGCTTGCTGCACAACTACATAAATTTTATATCCAATGGATAGTTTCATATATTTTAGAATAGATTTTATGGATTCAATTTCTAGGTCTCTTGATTATTTACATTTATGAAAAAAAAACATTCGGAATACTAACACTAACTACAAATCCTTTTAGGGGGCCTAGTTGTTTTGGATTTCCTAAGTAAGTTGCTAATATTTTCATCCAACATATAAGGATAAAAGTGACCTGTGTTGATTCATCTGAATGTTCATCAAAAAATTAAAAATGAAAATGGTATATTAGGGTTTGTTAATTTATAAATTAACAATATTTCTGAAAAATAATAATTATTTTATTATAATTCATTCTGCTGGTTTCTTAGATTTCTTTGTGAGATACATTTCATTATTTACTTCTCACTATTTTACATTTCTCATGGTGGGTTGATGGAGATGGTAGACTAAAATAATCTTCATCAAAACAACTAGTAGACTAATCTCTTAATGATTCAAAAGTTTTTTTCATTATTTTTTTTTGTGCCGATAAATGATACCTTACACATAATAAGGTATAAGGGTATACATTCTAAACTATATTTCATTATTATATTTTATTAAGGACTGTTATATAAAAGTAGACTAATATAAAATTAGGTTCATATATAAGAAATTTTATAATATAATATACAATAATTATCATAGATTAAATGCTTCATTAGGTTGGGAAGAAATAAGATTCTTCCATGTATCTTCATCTAAAAAATCATACTTGAGGCATGGGTTTTAAATTTTTTTATTTCCAAGCATATAATTCCTTACCAAATTTTTTTCGAAATTCCTCCAATGAATAGACTCTAATGTAATACAACATTTCTTAACAAATTTTATTTCTTCAAAGTTTAATTTCATCTGTAATTTCAAAACATACATATTTGTCATTTAAAATATACAATATTTCAAAAATGAGATAAAATAAATAAATTGAGATATTTTACCTTTATGGCCTCTTAAATTTAATTTATCTCAATCGTGTCCATATACATCCAATTAAGATATAAAATACAAATCCCATAATGGCTCTGTATAGTGATATAGCTGATAAACTTCATCTCATTTGGGCTAGTAGAATTATTATAACCATCAAAACTAATATGTAATTGCTCGTCTCCTTGAGAAGTCGGCCATTTTGGTAAACTTGTAATGTCACGTTAACCACTCATGAATTTGATTTCAGAATACTAATAGCAGAATACTCCACTCTTGAAGACTCATTAGTAGTCCTGCTATGTTTTTAAATTAAAAGTTTTCTTTCATTAAATAATTTTATTAATTGATATTTAATATTATGATAAAAATAAAAATACCTTAGTATATGTTCATCTATCTCTGTATCTATATATTTTATTTAATAATAATGTACATCAAATATTTCAATGAAAAAATGTTTTACCATAACCATGGAATAAAAAAATTTAATGTAAAAAATTAATAATCAACTATATATAATTAAATATCAAATAGTTATTTAATAATACATTTTCTCACATGTAAATTAAAAATAATAATTTAAATAAATACTAGATTAATTATGAGATTAATTTAGTTTTATCTATAATTTTTTTAATAGAATAAGAAGCCTTTTATAATTCAAAAACATCATCAGCATCCTCATTAGCCATATAGATTCTTTACCCTTGAAAAGAAATTGACCACTGATCATTTGATGGATCAGTGACATAAAATATTTTATTTTCATGTGTGGCCCGAATAAATAGTTCCTCATTCCAACTAACACTTTTCAAATACACTTGTTTAAACTCATACTTATCATGTTTCACACAACTATTGATTGTAACCTAATTACAATTAAACACAATAACTCAAACATTAATATAATCAATCTTTTATTTGACTTCAAGAACTCCAAAATGTGGCGTTGATGCATAAATTGGGATTTTATCTTTTTTATTCAAAAAATATAGTACCTTAATGATGACCATTACACCACTATTTTGAACAGTACACTTTTCATCTGGATTCTTTGTGTAAAATTTCCACCCATTAATATCAAAACCAGATTATGTGATCAGATTAATATATAGTCCCTCTAACAACCAATTCAATGATTCTAATGCAGATATATCTATGATGAATTTCTATTTAAACCATGAACCATATATCTCTTTATTCTCAATCATTAGACACATTTCATTTCTTTTTAGATATCGTAATTTAAATTTTTCTATATGTGATGATATATATCATTGAACTTCATCTATGTTTTCCAAAATTTATAAATGTGCCTACATCACTTCATCAAATGGAAGGAACTTTACCTTTCATCTTTAAATCCATCTACTTGCATTATCAAATGTCATATGTCAATATATAAGGATACCAATATGATCCACTTCATACAAATGATCAGTAAATAACTCAATCACCTCTTCTGATACATATTTCTGAAGAATAGAGGCCTCTAGTCGATAAGTATTTTTAACATATCCCTTAAAAATCATATATCTTTCAAAAGGATACATCCATTATAAATAAAAAGGCCCAAATATTCTTATATCATGCACTAAATGAATCAGAATATATACCACTATATCAATAAACAAAAGTGGGATATACAATTCTAGTTAACAAAGAATAAGATAAGATTCATTCTCCCACACATCTATAAAATTTGAATCAATTAATTTTTTACGAATGGATTTGAAAAAATTACATAACCTAATTATAGTCTTTCCGAAATATGTCAGCAATATACCACATAGTTCAATTGGTAAAAATCTTTACATCAATACCTAAAAAGCATGGGATTTAATACCTATTAATTTACAATCCTTTAATGAAACTAAATTATTCACATTTAAAGAGTAACCACGTAGTATATTAATACCATAAAGATAGTAAAAAAAATCAACGTCTCAATATTTCTTAATGTGTGACTAGATAGGGTTAAATATATTCTATTTCATTTAACAGTGGGAGAAAACTCCAAATGTATTTTCATTGATATCGAGTTGAATTTAGCTTGAAATCCATTTTTTCATTCCTTTTATGTCTAAAAAAGTTTTAATCAAACTATCACAAATTTTTTATGAATATGTATAACATCAATGTTATGTTTTATCTGTAAAAATCTCTAATAAGGTAGTTTGAAAAATATAGAATGTTTCTTGCAGATATTTTTTTGAATACCATAGCTTCTTTTCATTATAAATGTCAAATCACTATTTTACACCATGTCATAAAATTATTCAACTAGAAATGGTCTGGGGGGAAGATTGTATTACCATAAACTATTAAATGATTTATTAAATCTTCAATAAGGATGATCAATTAGAAAAAAATATTCTATGTCTAATATATAATTTTTTTCTTCTATTTTGAAATTGATTATATAAAGTCTCTTCTTAAAAAATTTGACATTAATTATGTCCCTTAACACTATATCCAGATAAGCATCTATATGTATAAGTGATTTTTATATTGAAAATTATCTTATCACAAAGAAGAATATACTCTTTCTTCTATGCATCAAAAACATTAACACCTTTCTCCTATAGCAGTTTCAAATCATCAATGAATGGTAAATTATGCACATTAATATCATTTCCTAGTTATTTTGGTCCATAAATCATCATACTAATCATAAAATCTTTTTTCTTCATATGTTGATGTGGGGAAAAGTTATAAACTATGAAAAAATTGGCCATGAAGTATGTTGTCTACTTATGTTATGATATAGATTCATTCCATCAATACAAAATCTCATTTTGAGATTTCTAACTTCACATCCAAAATTATGAAATCTTTTATCAAATCTCTTCCACTATACTGAATCAATAGGGTGAAATAAGTTACCATCTGATATGTGATCATCTAAATTACATATTAACCTTTTTACATCAGTTAAATTTTAAAATAGATGATTCAAACAAGGAATTTTTGGAAGGTAACAAATTTATTTACCAGGATCATTGATTTTGGTACCTGAGAATGAATCACATTTAAATTATCACAATTATATGAAGGAATTATTTGAGAAAATTATTAGAAACTATAAAAAATTGATTTATCCTGAGGTTACATTCTTGTACCTAATAATTAATCTAAATTTTATTTTTTATCAATCATATAGTTTGATGTCTCACATGTTGGATAGTTTCATAAATATTCATATTCTTTATTATATAACACCAAATACTTAGGTAAAGCATGTATATTTTTATATAATAATCCCATTGGTCCAATATTTTCTTTTCCTCCTAATTTGAAACTGGAAGACCATTTCCTTTAGGAAGTAGATATTTTAAAATCTCAAGTATGTTAGAGAAAAATTTATTACTCCACCCATTATGTTCTTTTAAGTTAACTCATCTAAAATAATATTGATAACACTATATAATTACTGTAACCAATGAATAATTGTTCCATAGAATCTCTATAAAATAATTCAACGATTGATTTTTTTTCAATGGTTTCAACACCTAAATCATGAAATAATTATTCAATATGACCCTATACATCATTATGGAAATTATCATCAACATTATATGTTGAATTTTCAGTTCATTCACCAAGTCAGATCCAACATGTATAATTAAGGATAAAACCATAGAAAATGAGATGATCCATGATTTCACTAGAGTTTCACTTTCTCATATTCAGACATTTCACACAAGGGAATAAAATTAAATCAATGTTTTGAATATATCATTTAGAAAATTATAGGAAATCATCAACTACTTTTTCAAATTCATTATTGGTTATTCATAAATTTCTCCAATTATGATTCATTCAATACCTGATAATTCTATATAATCAATGAATATGATACAACATATAATAATTTCATAATATATATAAATATATAAATATGCAAATTGTAAACATTAACACATCCAAAAAATGATTGGTAATCGAATAGGAATAATCAAATATTTATAAGAATATATAAAACCTAATCTACTAAATTTATTTACTTTTTATGATATTCGTTAGGCTGATATAATGGACATCACATAGAATGACCCTTGTAGAAATTCCATATGGATAATCAATATTTTATAAAAGTGTTTTTACTGAAAATTTTCCATTAGAACATATATTGTTTTGTAATATTATTTCAAAAGAATATGAAAATTATTTAATGATAATATATTAGTTCGTATATGGAAATATCATATATTTTATCAGTCATTTAAATGTGGTCAATTTAATTTATTAAGGTCAATTACACAAAATTTTAACATATTTTATTTAAAAAAATTCTAATTCTAATATAAAAAATATATTGACTGAATTTACACAAATTAAATTTTTTATTTTCATATTATATATATGTGGTTTATTAATATTATAATTTAATTATTTTCAATCATTTAACATTTATTAGTTCATATTACATAGTTGTTACATTATTTTGGTGTCGTGTGTGTCAAAAGGTATTGAATATTATATTAATTTAATGGGTGAAAAATATGGATTCATTACATGTGATGTACATTATATATTTGAACGACGAAAACATATATCCGTGTTTATTGCATAATATCATCAATAACATTTGATGATTTCATCGAATAAAAAATTTATCAATTTAAAAAAACCTTTAACAACCAAAATTTATAAATAAAAATTAGATACAAAAATATAATCCAAACAATAACTCAAAAATATAACAAAATGATAAATAATTTAACTGCAAAATTTAAAAAAAAATTAACTTTCAGAGCTCAATAATGAAAAAGGATACCTAATTAGAATTCTGTACCTCAAAATCGTTGGAATAATAAACACTTATAGATCTAACATAAATTATTGTAGAAACAAACAAAAAATATGAATAAAAAATATTGAAATCCAACTATGGTAGATGGTCGACCAAAAAATGGTTTCCAAAGAGAAATACATTTGTTGTTGATTTAACAATGATAGAGGATGATTAATTGAGACCACATATTGTGCATCAATTATAAATATTAAATAAAATATGAAAAAATGGTCGTTGAGGATTAGTAGGTCACCATCAGGGTCATCGCAAGTCGAGAAAAAAGTTTCACATATCTATAAAATGAGGTTTTCACGATACCATTTTTTTATAATGTTTTTCACTTCTGTTTTTTTAAAATCACATCCAAAAACTAATTTTCAGTGTCGGTTTTTGTGAAAACACACACAAAATTTTAGTTTTTTTAAATTTATATCATAAGTTTTTATAAAACCCTGATGCCATAAATCATTTATATGTTGTTTTTGTAATAATTTTATGTTGAAAATCACACCAAAAGGTTCTCATATATACATTTTTCATCAGTTTATAAATAATAGATTCCATATCTTCGTTGTTGAAGCCACTATTTCGACTACTGTCACGTCTTTTTAAATGTTTCTCCATGGAAAAGTGGAATGTTTTTTAGTAAGAATTGGAAGTAGATTACATGGTTCATTGGCAATAGGATGTCTTGGAGAATGTTGGATCAATTTTATATCAAGTGGATTTACCTCCAAATTTGTCCCAGGTATACAATAAATTTCATGTTTCGATGTTAAGGAAGTACGTGCTGGATTCATCTCATACTTTGAGTCATGAAGTAGTTCAGATGGAATAGAATATTTCATATAAGTAACAACCAATTTAGGTCCTTAACCGTAATGATATAAAGTTCTGTTGAATAAGGTAATTATTCAGTTTATGTGTTTATGTAAAAAAATATTTGTGAGGAGGCTACACGGGAATCTGAAAATGATCCGAAATAAAACAATCCCCACTTATATAATAAGTGAAATAAATTGAGAGGAAGAAATTTCCAAAAAGTGAGAGGCATGTGACATCCTAGGTAATGATATAATTATTCTTTATCATATTTTTTATTATATGTGAATGAAATAGTAATTTTTTCTTAAAGGGGATGTTATTTCTGATAGCATAGCTGAAACACAACAATTAGGTTCTCTGAACTATTACATTGCATGAAAAAAAAGTTATAACAAAAAATAATATATTTTTAATATTATTATTTTAAGTGGTATTTATCTCATAGCCATTTTTTCAGTAAGAATGAATTGAAAATTCTATATTTTTTTTACAAATGTTTGTTAACGGTTTTTACAATCATCCAATATGTTTTATTACCTTAATTCAAATATTCTTTTTCATATAATTTATTTATATAGATAAATTATTTTTCTATTTGGTTTTAAAGTATTATTAGATCATTTTTATTAGATAAAATAATTTAGGTCCTTTTAAATAATTTCATATTGAATTTGGATATAAAAACATGGAAAACTTTTGAACATTTTTGCTTTAAAAACTCACTTTTTCATCCCGTATGTGGAAATAAATTGAAATTAATTTCTACCAATTCTGTGTCTTTAATTTATAAAAATGGATTTCATATTTTTAATAATCATAATTTATAATTTATAATAAGTAAAAATTATTTTTTGACCAAAAATATTAGTGAAAGTGATTACAATTAATTACAACAATTAAGGTAAAATTAAGTTTAATAAGGGACTAAACCATAAACATAAGGGCCGAAACAACATATATACTTTCAAAAAACCCATATGATGGCCATTTTAATCAATAAACCTACCAATATTTATTTTTTTATGATATTTTATAACTTTTATTAAGTAAAAAAGGTTGGTACACCAAGCATTTTTTTTAAAATGCCAAGTGTATCCCCTCCCACCCGTATAAAAGCCCACCAACTCTCCCCCTTCTTTAAAACTATAAAATAACTTAGGTTCAGCCACTATATTCCGCATTAACTTAAAAATATACCTAACTTCCTCCTTTAATCCTCCTTTTGAGCATAAATAAAACCAAGGAATCCCTTTTGTAAAAAGAAAAAGGAGTTACCCAAAGAAGAGGTAATATCATTCTTCAAGATACATTCTTTTATTTTCTTTTGACACAAACTAAATTATTATTATTTCATGATTATATAATAAAATATGTATCCTAAATATAATGAAACTTTTAAATTATATGTTTTCATCCTGCACTTACACACACTTTTATCTCATGGGCAATGAACTTATCATTCTTATGTGCAGAGAACTACAGCCTCACAAAACGATGTTGTTCGTCTTTCCTTTACTTCTTAAAATGGTTGGAAATTATGATGTAATATGTATTTTAATATGTTATAGCTGATATTTATGATTTTATTATTCTTTTTTAATTATTATATAACACAAAACTTTATGATTTCCATTTTTTTAAGTGCAATAATTTCATTTGGGGAAGTGTGGACTACCACATCCTCAATGAAATGTTATACTTTCACACACTACATAGAATGAATTAAAGATGGGTTTAAATAAACATATTTTTTTAAAAATAGAATCCATATTATATTAATTACATAATTACATAATTACATTACTATTAATAGAATATATGGTTTTCTTTAACACCTTTTCACACACAGAAAAAGTGATGACATTGTTCATGGACCTATGGACTACTAACTCCTCAATGTGAGGGATTATTTTACATCACAATAATTATATATATAACTATATATGACTATATAATATGGTATATATGATTTAATTATAATTATAGAAGATAAATGTTACTTACCTTCTTTCCATAATGATCATTGAAATAGAGTAAAATTACTCATTTGTACGTACGGCCTATCGTCTTCGTGATTGTAACATTAGATCATTTTTCATAGCCATATTTTATATTTGGTTTTAAAAGAAATTTTCTTGTATAAATATGATAATTATTTCATTATTATTACTCTAAATATGTTTATATAATGACCCATTAGACCATAGTTGACTTACCAAAGTCATTTTTGACACATAACCCGGATATGGTCAAAACACCTCATGTAAACATAATTGTTTAAGTTATTGTTTAAAATATAGTAATAATTAAAATAACAGTAATGATAAGCTTCAAAATAATTCTCAATAAAGTATATAATTTACATATGTTTTTTATCCATGTATATAAAGACCTAAGTGAAAATTTGGACTCAAGGTAATAGATTTCTTCTCAATATCCTCTAATTGGGGCATTTCTTAATGATGTATACCTTTTTTTATTTTATAATGTGTATACACAGCCACATTGATATTTAATATCCATATTTTATATATTATCATTTCATATAATATTTTTTTAAATTTTACTCTTTCATGAATATTATTATTTAAATTGACAAATTTGTTTGGGACTCTTTGAATGTTTAAAGTTGTAAGACTTTAATTTCAATACTCTTAATATTGTTTTAGATCTATATTTATATTGATATAAAATGGTTATAAATGAAATATTTTTTTAATTTTTATTTACATTAAAATGTTCTAAAAAAAATATTTTAATGTGTTTTATACGTAACTTTTGGAAAAATGACATAAGTAATGTTCTATTCTGAACATACATGACAACAATGAACTTTAGGTAGAAGTGGCCATTATTTTATTTTTGGATTCCTTTGGAAGATTTAAAATTTTCATAAATGAAAAAAATTATCTATTTCTTGGTATTTTGGTATTCAAAATGTTTTTCCAAATTAAATGTGTATTTTTTATTTAAAATGGTCTTTTTGAATGATAATGTTATTTTAATATCTAAAAGTGTTTTTCATAATAGTTTGAAATAGTTTTTCAAATGATGTAATGTTTTATTTCATGATTTTGTTCCTATACATTATAAATGATGGGTGGTCCTATATAGAATTGAGTGGGCCCATTATATAATAAATTATGGGTGCACATTGATATCACTCTAATTCAATGGGTAATGATTATATTCTCTAGATAATTATTTTCAAAGTTGGTTGTATGGTTATCCCAATCTGTATGGGTTCTGTAATGGTTCTGTATGGGATTAATGTGATGATACCCCAAGGTACCTACATGAATTTTCTATATTTATAATGACATTTCATGGAAATAATTTTTTATGGTAAAGTAAATGATACTTATAAGACAATGATATTTCCCTCTTTGGGTAAAATGTTATGTTTTAAAGTAAATCATTTCATTAGTTTTAATTTCTATCAATAGACTAATAGTTTATTTATTTTTGCAACCCTTACTAAGATTTTTATACTCATATAATGTATTTTTTTTGTTTTTCATAGGACATAAGGGTGATTAAGGAAATTTAATAATTCATGTTGAAGGTCAATAAGAGTTTTATTAAAAGTGATCATTCATTATTTTAGATATTTTAGATTATGAAAAAATTGGATAAAATATGGAAGTGTCCAATTTTTATTTTTATGACTTTGTTTTGTATATTTTATAGAATATTTACATAAAATCTAAACTTGAAATGATCCTCACATTAAAATAAATTGAAACTTCTAACTCAGCACAAGACTTTTAAAGGTGTAAGGCTGGGGCCTTATAATAATCCAGTGATAACATTATAACTCTTTCCTTGAATGTTTTTTGTTTATGAAGAAACAAAGTTTAATGAGCTTGTTCATATTTCAAAGGGCTAAGTTATGATGAAATGATGAAATTATTGTGAGACTCATTTCTTTTCCACAAATTATTCTATGATGAGATGTTTTATAAAACCTATTTCATATCATGGGTTCTAATATAATGAATTTTTTATGATATTATGGCACACATATGTATTATATTCATTATATGACTGGTGGGACCTATAATATTTTCCAAAAAATTGATAAACTATTAATGTTATATGAACTCAAAGGATACCAGAGATGTTGTTCCAAGACCGAAATTGGGTTTACAAGTGTTTATCCCAAGCCAAAAAAGGTTAAAAAGGTGGTTGTCACTAACCTAGAGGAGGTACACAAGAGGTTATCCCAGGCCTGAAGATGTTACACTAGTGGTTAGCCCAAGACTAACACGTTATGAATTTATTAGAGGATAACCTTTATATAATATTTTCTATTATTACATTGGTATTCTCTCATGGATTATTATTTTTATTCTATTGTGATTCATGTCTTATGAAATTCCAATATTTTTGGTGTGACTCATGTTTTTTATCTTGGATATTTAGGGTATGGTTTTCAAATGTTATCCTAATATTCGCATACCCTCATGATCATTTTTTATTGATATATACCCTATTTACCATTACTAATCATCAGATTTCACCTTTTATTATGTTTCCTTTATTGAGGATATGAAGAAGTATATTCTTTATGATATGACTAAGAAAGGATTTAGTTATGAAGAACTTAGTGGGAGATGATGCAACTTACTTCTGGACCAGTTTTTTATGATTATAATTCCAAAAGGCACTAGAACTGAATGATTCTAGCACAAATCATTATGTTATGTAATGAATATTCATATATTAAGATGTAATATTTTTAAATGACAATTCTAGTATTTTTATAGATTCAATGGTAAAATTTATTTCCAAATATTTATTTTTAAAATTTCTTCTTTCTAATTTCTAAAAATTGACAATTCTGGAAATGAATTTATAAAATTACCTTCAACTTCTCAATTTATGAAAATGCTAGGAACATTTTATAGAAACAATTCAATGGTTTCTCTTCCATTTTTATCTTTATCCCTAAAAAACTTAATTCTATGGATGTTATTTTTTATGAACCCCCGTCAAAATGTTCTTTTGAAATACTATATTAGGGGATTAATTTTTTGGGTATCAACAATTTGCATTCTTGTGTCCAATTTGGGGATACAATCGAGAAATGTTATGAATCCCCCAATAATTAATATGAGTTACTTATGATATAAATAATTATTCACCTCAAGTGGCACACACATATATTAATTATTGATGGGTGGGGTCCTATATAACCCTCCAATGTAGTGTTGAAGGTTTTATATCTCCTGATATAATGATGTTGTGTGTGGGTATAAATTCATTTTAAGCTACAACCACAAGGATTTGCATGAGTATAATTATGGTTAATCTATGCCAATATATTTTTTCATGGAAACGATCAGTCTTAGATTTTCTCAAAATAATTCTTCACATGATCACCCATATCTTGATTCAAATAATCATGCATGGACATAGTTTCAAATGGATTTGGTCACATGATTGTGTATGAACATTGTCAGATATTTAATTTTATATATTATGGTGTATGGATATAATCACGTATATATTGTTTGAAATATTTTGTGTGGACATGATCACATTTTTACTTTTTCACAATGTCAAGGATTACTATATTTATCCCATATTTTTATGTCATTTTTATATGATTATGCACCATGGTTCTTGTTAATTATCACACAATATTATGTTATGATTTATATATTTTCATTTAATATTTCATTTCCTTATATGATGAAATATGGTGTACTCTTTCTATTCATTTTTATTCTAATAATATTTGTCTTTCCTACTCGTGTATTCTCATATGCTTCTGATGTAATAGTTGATAACATGTTGATAAACTCTTCTTTGAGTTCACCCAATTCTATAATAGCCTAGACTTATAGCCAGATGGATATAATTGAATCCTACTAGGACTATCCATGGGTGACTACACCTACAGGTCTAGACTCTTACCACCATACCTAATGGAATCCCTTTCCTCAATAAGCCTTTGAGTAGAGTGTTACGCTTCACCCAATTTTCACATGAGGTAATTCTGAGAGACCACATACCTTCCTACAATCAAATAAAAACTATATCATCCCAATACTTCCATATATAAACATTAATTATTTTAAAATGAATATTAATTTTACTTAAAAAATATATGTCTGATGATAAATTTTTTTTGTGTATCTGGTGACTAGATACATAATATTCCTATTTCATAAAAGATCTTCAAAATCACTCACAAATATACCCTCAAATAGAAATCTATATAACTAGAATCATTCCTATAAATATGATAAATAATAACCTTTTTCATAACCTAGGAAAAATAAACATAATAAAGGGTGATCTTAGATGATTGGTATGGGTAAATATGGGAGATATCACTATAACATGATTATAATGGTATGATAACATGAGAGAAATATTTTATTGTTATACATTTCATATCATAGATCATAAAAATGAGTCTTGGAATAAATCTTGGTTGTTAGTAAGACATAAATCATAATGGAATCAAATAACGTGATCCATTTGAGAATATCATTAATATAAGACATAGATTTGTGGAATACACATAAACATATAACATTGTGAACATGTAATAATATAAAAATGTTCTCTTATTAAGTTAAGGACATGTAATAAACTCATTGAAAAACATATATACATACAACCAGGTCCATGCATAACCTTATCCACAAAAAATCTAGGCCATCATATTAACATAGGGACATGAAATCTAGGTCCTTGGATAATCTTATTAAGATGAAATCCAGGTCCATGCATAAACTTGTGAATATGAAGTTTCAAGAATAACATACTTATACCATGAGTTATTCATCCTTGCACAATTAATTTTATTGATTTAATGGACATATCCATAAAATAATTATAATCCATTCATATTACTTTCACAAGATCATAAACCATTCATCATAATATCATAACCCATTGAAAATAAATGGGTTTCATAACAACTCATCATAAAATCACAAACCATCCAAAAAAATGATCAGGATGGTAACATTGGATCATAACCTCCATTAAATCTTATGTAACATAAAAGGATATAATTATAGATGGAAAATTATATTGAAATATCACTTGGAAGATATCCTATGGAAATACCCTTTTAAAATGAAATCACATTTACTATTTAAAAATTTATAAAATATAAAAGTAAAAATATTATTTCGAAATTTTTTTGGGAAGTTTTAATTAAATATTTAAATCAATTATTGTTAATGACGGAGAAAAAATCACTATATAACTTTAAAAAAATTACTCCATCACATTTTTTTGAAAAATCAAAATAGGGATTGTTTGGAAAATGAAATCAAGATTCCTTTCAAAACATTTTGTAAAAATTCATATGAGGATAAAAATTAATTTTAAAAACCCTATAGAAATATTAAAAAATTTATGAATTTTTTTATAAAACATGGATGTTGAAGAAAAAATTTTCTTGACCAATGAGAGAAACAAATTTAGTTTTCTTTAAAAATCTATTATTTTGGTCTCAGGAGATCCTAAAAGAAGAAAATGAAAAAAAATGTCTTCTTATGAAATAACTATAGGATAATATTATAAATGAGTTTATAAGGTTATATATTATAATATTTCATCATTTGAAACATAATCATAAATAATATCAATAAATAATGAAATTGTGACATAAAATCTTTACCACTTTGGTAACATTTTTAATATAATTCCATTGAAGTAATAACAATAAATAAAAATATTATAAATCTGGAAAATAATAAGAGTCACAATATAAATTTTAAAAGGGGAATTATATACACATATTAATATATGGTAGGTTCATAAAATAGCTAACTTCCCGAAGAAGAAATTTTTTGACAAAAAACACTTACCATACGTCCACACTTCCTTTGTGCATGTTCAAACCTCATCTTCATCAGAAAGATGATATAGTTCTAATCCCAAATCCCTCATAAGAGAGTTTAAATATAAAATTAATTCCTATAGGATATTGGGAGGGAATTAAGGAAATTAATTTTTAAGGTATTGGTTGATCTAAATGGTGCGGAAAATGTGAAGAGGATAGTATATGGGTGACCTTTTAAAAGTGAGGGAGAGGATACAAATGGAATTTTTTGAAAGAAATAATTACACTTATTATTCTCATATAAAACATGGCTAAATAAATTACCATTCTTGAATTTTGGAGGATATAATGTCTAACTATGTCAAAAAATTAATAATTATACTAGTTTAGGACATTTTAAAACTTACTTTTTTAGTTTAACATTAGAAAAGCTATTTTTTCCTTAAGTGAATTAATAGATTTTTATTGTTTTCAATATTAATTATGACAAAAGTTTAAGTGAACCATATTAGATGATATTAAATATTATGATTTAAAATATGGAATCTTTTTCATCAAATTCAACTCATAGAATCCGTATAATATGATTTAAAATAATTCCAGTATACATGATGAAAAAATGGTTTCTGAAAGATAAATCTTTCAGTAGTGTAAATTTTTTTTATGAAATACATAAATATGAAATATATTATTCTAATATAAAATCTATTAATAAATAAATAATTTAAATAATTTTATAACAAAATATAACCTTATATATTATTTAAACAAACCATTAATTTTTCAATAAAACAATAATTTTTTACTATTTATTGAAAAATTAATCATTTTATATTATTACAAACAAATAAAACCTAAGAAAATTTTTAAATTTATTAGAGAAAATGTAGTTAATATTTTCAAATAAATTTTATAATAATGTAAAAAATGAGGGTGCAAAATGTGACAAATATACTTTTTAGAAAAACTATTTTTTAAATTGCAAAATTTAATTTATTTTTATAGGATATCTAAGAAACATAAAATATTGATATTAATAACCTTGTTTGAATATGTAGTATATAAATATAATTTCAATAATTAAACAAATTTTATTTGTTTAATTTATTAAGATCAAACATGTTTGTGGATAAAAATAATTTCAGAAAAAGATTTCCTTTATTTTAAAAAGATTTTTATTTTCATTTCTAAAAAATAGGTAACTAAAGACTGCATTTTATATTAATGTGTAAGTTAATTTTATTTATACTCTCTATTCCAGTAGTTATGTTATAACTATTATATTAAATAATAATATTTTAAATATTATATAATGTTTTGTTTTAACATGGTGTTGTGTGTTATAAAATCTAACAAAGAAATTATTTTTAAAAAAATTTATAAAATACTTGTGTTTTATATTCCACCCCCCTAAAATTCATTTTAATCGCTAAAATCGTAACATTTTAAAGAAAAACATAGGTCATTTCTGCCTGATTACATCATCAGGTCCCCACATGGCTTCCTCAAGCTAGTGGTTTTTCACAAAACATAGACCAAGTGTGTGGCCTTATTTCATAGAACATTCCCTCTATTATCCAAAATCTAAACTAGTTGTACATCATAATAAATATCTTGATCTTGTGGTAAGACCTACTGTTATAGTAAATATGATGGATTAGGTATGTACTTCATCAAGATATATACATAGAACACATCATCGACTTGAGATATGTTTAATTGAAGCACCAATAGATAATATATCATCCTGATATGATCAAAAAATTTAAAGGGTATAATATATATAGGGATAAAATATATAATAATCACAATTACATCTTTTTATGATTTCATTAAATTTTAATTCATCTCTTACCTCGTGGAATGAATATTAATGATGGATTTTTCATGCCTGAAGTACTAAAATTATAATAAGATCTATAATTAATTCTTTGAGGCTATAAATATTTTACAATACCAATATAAATAGCTCAATATATCCAATAAAATCATATATTTAACATAATATATTTCATATATATTTACCCTTAAAGATCCTCTGAAATATTTATGACCACAATTTAATTCTAAATATTAGAATGATTTGATATCATATCATACCATGATTAACTTAATAATAATTTTAGCCATCCATAAGGTCTCTTATAAAAATGTATATAACACAATATATTCTAAAATTTACCATAAAATAAAATATTATTTCAGATGATAATTCATCATTTATTCCATAAATTGGCTATTTTATTTGACAAAAAACTTTTCCATTAGAAATTCTTCTTCATCCTTCCACTAATAGATTATCATATGTTAATTCATACAATAAAATGTTATTAATTTATTATAATATCTATGTATAGAGTGATAATAAATTCGTTCAATCACATAAAATATCACTTAAGGATGCATAATAATATTTTAATTGAACTCATTCATATAAAATCTGAAATGAAATTCACTAATATCAAGTTCCCTATTTATCATTATTCTCTTCAACTGTGGGGATTGAATAATCATTCCCTTTTCTGTTATCATCAATGGTTTTTGGGGATTATTTCTCTTATTAGGCCTTGTATTTGGGAATTTATTTTCATAATTCCAAAACTATTGAAATTAGAAACACTGAAGTGTGGATGATGCATTCTATTATGATATGTCTCTATTAATTTCATTGACTGGACTCTCCACATAACTTATACATTCTTTTTCTCAATGGACATGATTCCAACACTTGTAACACCATATTTTTCCTTTTTTGGATTCTATTGATTACTTCTTCCCACATTTTTAGAATTTAGGTGAACAAAATTTCTTTCCACGATGTGATTTATTCAAGTTCTCTTGAGACTCGACCTTTCTATTCTTAACACAGCTAAGTGAATTGTGGGAACCTTCAATTTCCATTTATAAATTTATATCAGAATGAATTATTTTTCTATAGCTACTAAAGACTCTTATTTCAAATACATTTCAAATACATAGATTTATGAAACCAAAGAATATATAAATTTTTTTTATGTCTGATTTTTATACTAGATGCATACCTTACAAGTATTATTAAATTTTCTTTATAATTATTAATAGATTCATCATCCTTATATTTGAGATAATATAATTAATTATCCATCCTAGTATATAGAACATGAGGTAAGAAAATTCTAAAAAATATCCTTTTAAACTCAACCCATTCTACATAGTCAATTTCTTCCTCCTAACTCATATTTTTAAATATGGTTAATCTATTTATCTATTTTTATTCTAAATGATATTCATCACAAATGAAATTTTGCTTCTATGAGAAATGGAGTATATAAAGAAAAATTCTGGTGGTGACAATCCATTTCTCATATACTAGTGGATTAGTGGAACCACTTAGAGAAGATTGAAATTTCCTCGTGAATGAATTGATAAAATATTTTCCCCCTACCTTTCATAATTTGAAGTTAAATAAAATTCATAGATTTAGAGATTTGTGTGAGAATAGAAATGATAATCAGTATTACATATCCTATAACAACTGGTTTCTCAACTGGAGAATCATTTCATTTTCCATCACATTATACATTAAAAAAATTCCTTCAGGTTCTATCCAATGAATAATATAGTAAATAATTATATAGGAAAAAATAATTATAGTGTGAAAACACATAGTCATGAAAAATTAATTAAAGGAAGTTCAGATCATGACATATTAATTTGATATAAAATATCATAGGTTTAACCTAGTCCATTCATGATCATCATCTATTTAAGTCCTTAATGATGTTACATAATTAAAATGTGGATTAACCAAATAATATTTCCTTGGAGAGTCAAACTAGGTGCTTAGTAAGACTTATTTTTGTATACTAGGTGACACTTGAGTCAATACTAACACACTTCTTTTTGGAGTTCATTTTACTAGGTACATATTTTCTACAACTAAATACACTTTTATTATATATAAAAGGATTTATTTCAAGGTAAACCACATATTATATTAAATACAAAAAACAGTAGGATATTATCATATACAGAGACACATGTGGTTTCCTTACTAAATTTTCTTCATCCTAGTTTCCAAAGGATAAATATACCTTTAATCTGATACCAAATATAACATTATATTATTATAACAAGGTGGATATAATTTAAATATACTAGACCACTCCACAGGGGGTTACACCTCCTGGGTGGGATGCTTACCACCATCCCCAGTGGTAACCTTTTCCTCATAAAGCCCTTTAAAGTAGAGTACCACTTTTTCCAATGTCCACATATGAGAGTTCCCAAGGATATGATCCCTTCCATTTATCTAGTTACATCTATTGAAACACTATATTTATATATATATATATTAAATCATTTTATATTAATATTCATTATGTTACATAAATAAATTCCCAAGGAATATAAAGGTTTAGTGCCTTTGGATAATATATTCATAATATTCTTATTTAATAAAATATTTTCAATATTTCCCAAAATCATCTCCCCCCATAGTACTCCTCATAAGTAGAAATCTTCATATAAATATCATAAATAATACCTTTATTCATAACCTTGGTAAAGGAAACACAAAAAAGGGTGGAATCAGATGCGTAGTAAGGGAAAACATGGGAGATATCAACATAATGTGGGTATAAGTATGTTACAAAATAAGGAATAATATTTGAAACCAATACTCATCATATCATAGATTGTTATCACTATTCCTGGAATAAATCTTGGTAGTTTATAATACATGAATCATAATAGAATCAAATAACATGATCCATGATAGAATAACATTGGAATAAGACAAATATCTATTATGTACACATAGGATTATAACATTTTTAACGTGTTAAAATAGAAAAAAGTTCACTCATTAAGTTTTTTACATGTACAATGGTCCTATTATAAACATATGGACATGTCAAAAATTCCATTATTGACCTCAAGGACATGAAATCTAGGTCCATTAATAAATTTATAGGCATAAAATCTCAGTTCTTGTATAAACATGTGGTTATGAATGGTGGTTCCATGCATAAACTTGGGAACATAAAATCATGTTCACTAATAACATAATTATGTCTTGAGTTATCCAAATTTACCCAATGAATTATAGGGATTTAATGGACCTAAATGTCTCATAATCAAAATCCAATCATGTGAATTCCCCAAGATCATATACCATTCATTAAAATATCATAAACCATTGAAAATAAATGGGTTTCATGATATCTCATAATCATAATAAAAAACTGACCAAGTAAAAGACAATGATGTAAACATTTGATCATATCCTTAATGAAGATTATGTAAAATAAAAGGATTACATCTTAGAAAGAAAATAATTTTGAAATATCACTTGGTACATTTCTTTGGGAAAATACCCTTTTCACATGAACTCACTTTTAAAATATAAAAACATACCAAATATTTAAGTAAAAATTTTATTTGAAAATAACCTTGGGAAGTTTTAATGGGAGATTTAAATAATTGATTAGTAATTTCATAGAAAAATAACCTTCATTACACAATGTTAAATCATTGTTTCCTTTCACATTTTTTGTAAAATCAAAACAAGCCTTATTTGGAACACAACATAATTATTTATTTCAAATGATTTTGTAAAACATAATAATGAGTAAAAATAAGTATGAATAACTATAAAAGAATATTAAAAAATTCTTGAAAACATATTTTGAAAACATTATATTGAAGAAAAATGGTTTTTAACCATAGAGATAAATAACGACAGTTTTCTTTAAAAACATTATTTTGGACTATTGAGTTCTTAAAAGTTAAAAATGAGAGGAAAACATTTATTCTCATGAAATAACTATATGATAAGAAAATACCTGATTTAATTAAGATATATTTCAGAATATTTCAACAAAAAAAGCATAATTGTAAAAAAATCTTCATAAATAATGATATTGAGACATAAAATATTTACTAATTTTCTAATATATGTATGATAAACCCTATAAATAAATATCACCAAATGAAACCATTGAAAATAATACAAACAATTATATTCTTAATATAACATGTGAAAGGGAAAATATATACACATTGTAAGATAACATAGGCACATATCATGACTTATGTACCAAAGAATAAAAACTGAGATAAAAATAACTTACCTTAAATATCATCCTCCTTTGTAAATGTTTGAACCTCTTCTTTAGAATGCCTCTTTGGGTTTATTCCTAATGCCTTTGTAGTAGGGTTTCATGAAAAAATATGGAATATAAAATGTGGAGAGGAAATTAATGAAATGACTTCGGAAGTTCTTTTACAAACTAAAGGGTCTTGGATGTTTCAATTAGAGAGAAGAGGGGGTGTCCATTTATAAGTCAGGGAGAGGACACACATTGAATTTTTTGAAAGAACAAATTGTTACCATGTTTTTTAATTTTAAAAAGGCTCCAAAACAGTCCATTATAAAAAATCCAAGGATATAAGGTCAATATATGGAAATAAAATTATAATTGGATAATTGTTAGGTCATTTTAACCCTTATATTTTTACTCTAAGACCCTCCCCCTTTGAAAACCCATTTTTACCTTAACATGGGTAATTAATTTTTTTTTAATGTTTCATTATAGTAAATTAAAAAGATGAAATTATTAGATAATATTAATTAGTTTTTTTTCCAAATATTGATTTCATTTTATCAAAATAATCTCACCAAATAGACATAATTGATTTTAGAATTAATCCAATATATATATAGAAAAAAAAGTTTTCAAAATAGAAAACACTAAAAAGTTTAAGACATTTCTATATCAAAATGTAATATGAAATTGATTAAAATAAGAAAAATTAAATTAATAAAATTCTAATTGAACTAATTTTATTTTGAAACCATTTAAAAAAAACTAAACTTAGAAATTATTTGAACAAAATGGCAGTTTTTAATAAAAAAATAGTATTTCAACGATTCATTAAAAAAATTCTTCCCTGAAAAAATCCAAAAATGAACTTAAGGATAATTTTAGAATATTTAATTTAATAATAATTTTGATTTTTTAAAATTTGATGAAATTATCTTTAAAATAAGTACAGAAAATGTGACAAAACTATTTTAAAAAATTACAATTTTATGCAAATAATTTAATTTATTCTTATATCATATTTATAAACCATATAAGATGATAGATAAAAAAATTTATTGAATATAAATTATATTAATTTCTTTAAAACCATTAAAGATAAGTGTTATATTTAATTTATTGAGATAAAACATGTTTTTTCAGATAAATTTAGTTATTTATAAAAAAGTTATACTTTATTTTAAAATGGTTTATATTTTTATTTATAATTAATTGGTAACCAATTATTTAGTTTTATTTATTTCTATAAAAATATATATTTCGGTAATTTATTTAATCTTATTCATACCCACTATTATAATGGCTGGATGATAACTATCAAATTAAATAATAATATTTTAAATAAAATTTATCATTTAGTATGAATTTGTGTTGTGTGTAACCTAAGCTATCAAGGAAATTAAATTTATTCAAAAAATATTATTCATAAAATCATTTTTTATGAAATTTATTATTTTTTTCTTTCCCTGTTTTATAAATATGAGTATAACCTAAAATATTTCTTGAACTGGATATAGTGTAGCCTGAAAATGGAAAAATGTTTATAGGGATCATAAACTATATTACTTATATAGCTGATCCTCAAAGACTCTAAACCTTATGTTCATAGGATTGTGTGATAATTTATGATATGTAATGTTTATATTATGTAAATTATTAAAAATAATTATAATTTTATATTTGGATGTTATTAGATCAACCTTTTTTATATGCATAGACCAACCCACAATCACGCATTTATAGCATGCACGGATAGCACACAATATACACTCACACCACTATTTTTCAAGACTAGATCACAATACTAGGAAGTTCCACTAGCACAACCCATTATATAATTTAGTGAAAAAAATTCATAATCTTAAAAAATCATTCACACTAGTGTTAAATTAACATCAATATTAAATCCTCCATATTTCAATTTGATCTATTAATTATGGGGCCGTTTGAGGTAAATCTATTTTTAGAAAATGATTAATTCTTGGAAGAATGATAACTACCCAAAATATATAATAGAAATTTACCAATTAAAGTCACTATATATTTCTCCATAACCATTTAGTTTCATGAATTCCAAACTTCGGCATATCAGTTGTGCACCCAAGTTTTGATTGAATGTTAAACCTACTCGCACAACTTTCTTACTAAAGTACCTTTAGTGAGGGTATTTAATTTTTCTAAAAATCGGACCCTTATGACATTATTTTCCTCTTTTAGAAGGAAAATAGAATACCAAATTCTTTACTCACCGATGTCTTATGCCCAAGTCCCCATATCACTTAAGGTATCTTACTTAAGAATAAAATTAATGAAAATTAACCAAAATGGAGATTAATAGAGTTCCTCATTTGGTTAAAACACCAAAAATATTTTTGAGGAGAAATGTTTTCCCTATTTTCTCAACACTGGAGTATAGGAACCTTACCTAATAGTGGACATGTGTTCCACTCAACTAATGGAAACTGTGGGGACCCCCTGTTACTATGGAATAGTGGTGCCCAATTCTTTTCTCAGAATATTTTTTCTCCCTGGTACCAATAGGTAACCACTTCACTCATGTATCACTTGGTTGAGGTAACTTGAAACAACATTATTCCACCCCATTAGGTGTGACCACTTTTCTCTCCTTAGTACCATTAGGTATCCACATCTCCCATGAATCTATTAGGTTAATCATTTTTCCCCTCACTAAATGGAAATACTTTTCTCACCCTCTCTTGAGAGAATCCCACTTTATTTCTTGAGTAATACTTGAGATAATACATCTTTGATATTTCAAATAAAGATGAAAATCCATTTTTTCTCCCTTACTAAGGGAAAATGAACACCATAGCTTCGATCGTAGAAATGTATTTTCCCATGTCTCTTACTCAAGACTCCAATCATCAAGTCCCCCTCATAGGACATTAGATGTATAAAATAAGGGAATGGACCCCACCATTCATATGACATCCCATAATTTACATACAAGGATATTACTTCACAACTTATTATTATTAATTAACAAATATAACAAAACCATGACATGAATGTATAGGTATAGTGTACTTATAATTGGAAAACATGAAAAACTAGTTCATAAGATATCTACCTTATCCCCTCTTTTTCCTTTATAACTATACCCTTTATGACATATCATAAAAAATACCCTTATTCGTGAACTGGGGAAATGATACATAAGAAAGGGTGAGCTCGGATGCTCAACAAGGGTAAAAAAGAGAGATATCAATTACATAATAATCACAAAACATAAGAAAAAAAAACAATTGAAAATATTATCCTACATATGAAAGACCATGATTTCATGTTATGGGATATATCATAAAAGTTCATAAGAAATCAATGAAAATATTCCCAAAATTCATAACATAAGACATGGAATGTCTGTTATACACATTAAAATAGAAAATCATTTCATACCAGTCAAGGCTCATTTCAACGACCATCATAACAAAAAAAGTTCATTATTGAAATGAGTTTACACATCATTCTAGCCTTGTAATACTTAATTGATACCATTTTCTATTCCTTCCATGTTAATATCATGAGATATAAATTTTTACCCAATTCATTGGAGAGAGATATGGGTCTAACCTATCTCATAATGAAATCATTCTTACATGTTCCACAAAAACAAAATTCATTCATCATATCATAAACCAAAGAATAAAATTGGTTTCTTCAAAATAATTCCATCATAATTCAAATAAATAAATGGATTTCACAATAAAACCATAGTAATAATAGCTATATAATCATAACCATATTTACCAAATGTCGTCTTTGATGTAATATAATTTTTATAAAACACTGGAAATTAATTTTTTTAGGAGAATATCCTTTCTTCTTCAAAAATGTTATATTTTCTCAAAATTCCATTCAATTTTAAAATAAAATAATTTATATTAAAATATAAATTAAATATTGTAATATTAGATGTATATAAATAAACTATTATGAAAATTTAAAAATATTTTTGTGTCATATTCGGTAAAAGAAAACATTCTTCTCATACTTTTTTCAGAATGTCAAAAATTACCTCGTACCAAAAACGACAAAAGATTATTTTCACACCCTTTAATAAAAATTAACAAATGGGTAATATTTACATTGAGAAATTGTATAAGGACAGAAAGAATAATTTGGAATAAAAATTTCCGAAACATGGATATGGATTATAAATATACCCTAGTAAATACATACATCTAAATAATCTCAGATAATAATGAGATTACAAAATTTTCCCTTACCAATTAAAAATTTGTTGAATCATATGAATAAAAAATTGAATAAAATTATAATTATATAATAACCTTCATAATAAGAATCACAAAAACATTCATGGGATTCAGAAACACAACTGAAATGAAATTCGTGGTGTATAAGGCATATGACCCATAGAAATAAAAGTGATAAAAAATAATCCATTACCTGAGGTTTGATTTCTATTGTATTTATCTAATACTCTTGTATAATTATTTAAAAAATTTCTTGACATATTAGATAATTATAGTCATTTTTATTATATCATATATGATCATATTATAATCTATTTATTAGTAACATTATTACTCTTCAATGGGGTATTAACTTCTTTATTTTCTTACACGTGTTTTGTTGAATAGTTTATTTTTACCCATCTTAGGTTATTGTTATATTATTTAAATTATTTTATTACTATAATATATACCATATTTATTCATTAATTTCATCTATATAACCATGCTTTTACAAATATCATTTTGAATGAATAACATCACATCGTGGAAATGGTAGGTCGTACGTACGCACAAGCTATGATATCATTCGAATAATTGTTGAACGTTATTGAAGTGGATGGTGTATAATATTATAAAATAAATATAATTTTATAATAATCATATATATTTTTTATTTCCATCATTATACCCATCCATGAAATGTGGTGGTGAAAATATATTACCCCATGATGTGGAGACAACATGTTGTATGTACGCACATGTGGTGATTTCGTTTGACATATGATGGATAGAAGGTGTAATATGGTTTATTCATAAAAATAATAAAATATCATTATATAAGTGTTATTGTATTTATTAATTTATAATGAAACAACTCATAAATAGGAAGTAGAAGAAGAAATAAGTTTGAAAGAATCAGTAGAGGAGATTACATCTTCTTTGACACGCTCCCTCTAAATCTCCTCTTAAAGCACTAGAGTTTGACTTTTAATAAGACTAGAACCCCTAGGATATATCTTGGTAAGTTTATAATAAAAATGTTAATGTTATGGATAAGCTTTTATGGTCCATGTTATGTTAATAGGTGAGGAAGGTAGATCACATTAATAATTGAGGTAAGGGGCATTTTTTGAAACTCCAAAAACTATTAATCTATAATAAAATAAAACCACATAGAAAAACCCCCAAAATTTCCAAATTGAAAATATTAAATGATATAATATTATAAAATCATCAAAAAAAATTACACAACTTTTTCTATCAATTTTATCATTATCATTTCAATTAACACTGAGTTATTCTATTTAGTTTTTAACTAGGGTAACAAACATTTTAATATTAAAAAGGATAACTATTAACTTATTTGTTTTCACATATACCATAATTAAATACCTTTGAAAATTATAGAGAATATTCTAATTATTCTATATTTTTAAAAAATGTTTTATGATTTTTAAATAATTTAATAAAACATTACTCTGACAAACAATCAACAATGTCAATTTTGACAATATTCAATTCATTGATTATTATGAATATTAAGATAATTAGTTTACATTGAAACAATTGTTTTGTTTTATTTCTAATCGGTAAAGGTAATCGATAAAATTCATTGGAAATATTAATTATCCCAAATTAAATTTATGAAAATATTTTTAATACCATTTATTTGTTTTTTCCCTTAATATAATAACAATTATAAAAAATTTCTTTAATTTTTTTATATTCATATTTGTTTAATAAAATAAAATAGTATAAAACTATAAATATAAATCCTCTATATTTTATAATAATACTTCTAATAAAATATATCTTCTATATAATCCAACATTAAAAATGTTAGACTTAATAAAACATTTGTATGAAATGTCTTTCCTCACTTTAAATAAAATAATATAAGCCACACAATCTATTATATAAGAATCCAAATGGTCAATTACTCGACCTTTAGATGATTATGGCCAAGATATACTTGACGAATATGATTTTGTCATGATTTTGGGACTTTTAATTGTCATTATCAATTTAATAATAATTATTTTATTGATTTCTCATCAATTAAATAATTTATACATCATCAAAGTATAAGTGTTTCATGTAATTAGTTATTTCATTAAAATTAAAAATAAATTACCCTGATAAATTAAAACATTTTTCCTAAGAAATGAGTATTTATAATTGAATTTATCTTCTGTATAACCTTATATTATAAAAATTATTAAAATTATAGTGAGACATATTTAACATTTCTTTAAATAAAATAAATAAAATGTCCTAATCCCATCCAACTAGATTATAATGGATTCCATGTCAACCCAATGATGATTTAGGTCAAGAAATTTCATCCATTTATATCAGGAAAAGTGTTAGGGTAATTTTATAATATTATGTTTACCCTTAATTACCCTTTTATTGTATTAATAAAATTTACCGAAGTTACTTTTCATAATTTCCAAAAATAAAATAAAAATATTTCCATAATTTGGAACTACTTATTACAAATATGGAATCAATTTTTAAAAATTCAAAATATATAATTTTCATTAATTAATTTAAAATTAATCTCGTCGTAGGAATTAGAGAATATGTTTTAAAATTTTGAACATTGGAAAATATTGTATTGTTTTTACATTTCAATTCAATGTAAAATTATTTCCACTGACCTACATTATATTAACTCATAAAAATAAATTCTATTTATAATTAAATATTATTCAATATAATAATTTAACAATATATATTATTTTGATGAAAAATGTTTTTTTCAATTAATATTTTTTGTATTTTTACTATTAATCAAAACTTGAAAGTTATAAGAAAAATAACAAAAATTCATCCAATGTATTTTTTATCCCACCTACAGTGAACAAGTTTGTGTTTTAATATATAAATTATTATTGTGTCAAAAATCAGTATTTAAAATGGGTTCTCCTTTAAAAGGTGGTAAAATTACCTTTTTAAAAATTTAGAATTTTATATATTAAATAGGGTTTATTCATACACTATGAAAAATATATCTATTTAATTAATATAATAAATATCTTATTAATTATATAATATATATATATACATTTCATTAATTTAAGTTACTAATAGAAATTAATTGAATTTAATAATAAAAAAACTATTATATAGTTGGTTTATATTTTTCAAAAATAATAAGTTGCCAATAAATTCACCATAAATATTAAAAAGTTAGTTGTAATGATTCCTGTTATCCTAAAAGCTAGGTTATAAATGTCATTTTATACAAAGGGAATATCACTATTCATTTAAACTCATGGTTTCATGAAATTCAAGCAATTTATGAATTAAAATTATTTAAAGAAAATATTTCATAAAATAATTGAGTGTTAAATTAAACCCCACTTAAACTGAATTTCACCCTCAAAATTTGTCACTTAGATACAAACAAATGTGGTTACTTCTCCCTCAACATATCCTCAAGCTCCCATGTATCTTCCTTAAATTGGTGGTTCCAACGTAAAACATTGACCAAGCGAGTGGCATTGTTACATAGATTTTTTTCACTAAGATGTAGAATATCTATTAGATTATGTTTGTACGAATGATATTCCTCCAACTGTATGACTTATATGTTTATTAGAGGTGAAGGATCAGGTACGTACTTTCTCAGGATAGAGACATGGAACACATCATGAACTTGAGAGAGATTCGGTGGAAGCACCAATCGGTAATATACATTCCTAAATCGATCCAAAATTTTAGAAGGACTGATATACCTAGAGGCCAGCTTTCCCTTTCCAAATCTCATTACACTCTTCTTGGGATATATTCATACAAAACAATTTTTCTCCAAATTTAAACACTAGTTATTTTTGTAGGCTATTCACATAACTGTTTTATCGACTCTGAGCTTTTCTTATGTGTTTTCAAATAGATATGACCATTTCTTCCATTTCGTCAATATGATTGGTTCCTAATAACATTTTTTCACCAACTATATCCCATTAAGATGGAGTTATACACTTCCTTTCATAACGAGATTCATAAAGAGTCATCTAAATACTGGCGTGAAATTTATTCTTGTTAGAAAAACCCACCCAAGGTAGGCGTTGATCCCAAACACATTTGAAATCCATAGTGTAAGCTTCACCATGTTTTCTAGTGTTTGAATCTCCCTCTCAAATAGAAACATAACTCTGCATCCATAGCCTATAGAATAGTTCTCCAAAACATCGATTTCAAACTCATATCCTAATCAAATATAATGGAAAGTGGTACTGCATAAAATATAACAAATTCTAATAAATATATCATGGAAATTTGATCCTAAGAGAAATCCTCTCTAATAGAAATGAGAAGTTTTGACTTTGTAAAGAGATCAACTATAACCCATATATCATTATTTCCTTTAGATGTTCTGGGAAGTCTAATAACAATGTCTACAATTATGTTTTCTCATTTATATTCAATTATGGGTAATGGTTGTAACATCAATTTAGAATTTTGTCTTTTAGACTTCACATGCTCACAAACCATGCACCGAGATACATATTTGGAAACATCTCTTTTCATGCAATCCCACTAGAAATACTCTTTGAGGTCTGTGTATAAATTTTTACTTCTAGAATGAAAAGGTAATGAAGAAAAATTAGCCTTATCCAAAAGCTCCTTCTTTAATTATGGTATGATAGGAATAAAAACCAGATTCTTGAACATTACTATTACATCACAGTAAAGGATGAATTCACGAAAATTTATCACCTTATTATGTATCCCTACATCTTTTTATGTGCATCCTTAATCATCACTTGTATATATTTTTGAACATTTATTTGGAAATGAGAATATTTTTCCCCTTCTTTTAAAATTTCAAGATGCACCCTTAAAAATCCATTAATATTGGATTATTTGTGACCTAATCATGGATATTCTAGAATGGTCCTTTCAAATCAAAATATCGTCCACCTTGTTCACTTTTCCATGGAGGTAATGTATTGAGGAGTCTTAATCTCTAATCAAGTACATCCATATTCTTTAGTGCATATTCACCTCATTTTTTTCGTGAAAATATACATTAAAGTTTATTATTAGTAAAAATATATTCCCATTCACTATAATGATAATGCCTCCATATCATTAATTCATTGACTACCACAGCTAACTCCAAATCATTATTTGAGTAATTTTTCTTATGGATTTTCAATTTTCACAAGGCATAAGCTATCACCATATCATTTTTTATGAGAACACATCTCATCCCCTTCTTGGATGCATCACTGTAGACCACAACCCTTTATTCACTACAAGGAAGTGTGAGTACAGGTGAACTATCTGACCATATTTTTAGATCTTTTAAATTCTCTTCACATTCCTATGTCTACAAGAACATAACTTTTTTCTGAGTCAACATGGTGGGTGGATTAGATAATCTTGAAAAATCATTCACAAAACATCGATAATATCGAGGGAAACAAAGAAAATATAGAATCTTAATTAACTTTGTTAGACTCAACCGAAATTTAATACCTTCTATTTTTTCTTAATCCACAAATATCCCCAAATTTTAGATTATGTGACCCAAAAATGAAACTTTATGAAGTCAAAATTCACACTTGGTAACTTTTTCATAAAGATTCTACTTTATAAAGGTATTTAGGGCAATTATCTAGTGATCTTTATGTCATTCTTTTCTATTAGAATAGACAAGAACATCATCTATAAAGTATGCCACAAACTGATCAAGATAGTCTTTAAAGACAACATTCATTAGATCCATGAAGATAGTGGGGGAATTTGAAAGACCAAAAGGGATCACTATAAATTCGTATTGTCCATACATTGCATGGAATGTTGTCTTTGGTATATCCTTCTCCTTGGCCCTTAATTAATGATATCCTAAATGAAGATCAATCTTGGAAAAGTATTTATCTGAGCATAGTTGGTTAAATAAGTCATCAATGTAGGGAAGATAGTATTTTTTTTATAGTGATATTGTTATGTTCTAGATAAGAAATGAAGAGTCTCATTGATCAATCTTTCTTCTTAACAAAAACAACAATTACACCCCCAAGGTGACGTACTAAGGCATATGAATCCCTTGTCCAGAGTCTCTTAGAGTTTACTCTTCAATTCTAACAACTCAATTGGGTCCCTTCTATAAGGTGTATTTGAAATAGGAATAGTACCCAGTATGATTTTTATTGAAAACCCAACCTCATGATTTAGTGGAAGACCTAAATTTTTTTCTAGAAAGTCATAATCAAACTCTCATAAATTAGGTGTATTCATAATGGTGAGTTCCTACCCAGCCATTTAAGATAGATAACCTATATTTATAGAAATCAAGACCCATAATACCGAAAAAATTTATTCTGGAAGGTTATATTCATCCTTGCATCAATAGATGATCATTTAATGATATGGAATATGAAATGTGACTTCCTTTCATTGGAAAATGATATGAAATCCATTTGGAGAAAGCTAATCCATTCCAAGAATCACATCAAATTCTACTATAGGAAGGATCACAAGATTTTTAGGATGTACTTTCCCACAAACCTCAAATAGAGAATAATTATAAACTGTTGATGTGGTGGTTGTTCCATAAGGAGTTTCACCACACCCGAAATTTTCAATCCATGCTTTGTTTCAAATCCTCTTTTGGTTCTTTGCTTTATCTCGGTTCTCGGGTGTATGGGGTATAAAATTCCATTATTGATTAGGTGTTTCAGAACATGGGTTGACTTCCGGAGAACGCGCCCCACGCGCTATGTGGATTTCAAAATTTTCCGACCGTTGCTCCTTCGGCGCTCCGGCCCTCCGCGTCGTCCCCGGTCCGGACGTCGCTACCCTTAGGTTCTGGTTCCCCTCTGGACGATCCTGCATGGGGGGTATCGGAGGCGCCTCCTCAGGTGGGGCTTGCGGTGCGTTCCTTTAGGGATGCCCTGTGCGGGCAGGGCCAGGGCGCTCAGCGGCCTTGGTTCCCAGAGATTGGAGCTTTCTCGCACTCGGTTGTTAGGGATGGTTCGCGGGTGTCTATGAAGGCACCGGCGCAGGCATTTTCTGATGCCTCTGCTGGCTTGCGTTGGTCTCTCGTGGCACGGTTTGGCGCTGAGAAACCCCCCTACAAGTTTTTCAACGCTTTGTGGACTCCTAGGGATTGCAGGGGCGAGGCTCGTGTTTCGGTTCTCCACAGGAACTCGTTCTGCATTTTGCTGGCCTCGAAGGCGGAATTCATCCGCGCCTGGTGTTTCGCTCCTAGGGGCGTGTCCTGGTGGCGGTTCATCTTGACCCGTTGGTCGATGGAGGCTCACAAAGAGAAGGAAGAGCCCCGGGCAGCGGTGTGGGTCAATCTTTCGAGTCTACCTCTTCCTTTCCAGAATAGTGCTTTTCTGAAGGCCATCGGGGACGCGTTGGGTGGCTTTCTTTGCTCTGATGTTCGTACTCGACGCGGTGAGGAGGTCATGGGGCTCAGATCTGCGTGGAAATGGATCTCGCGCTCCCAATTCCAGAGAAGATCTCTCTGCAAGTACCGGAGCTAGTGGATTGGGTTCAGGATGCCGTGTACCCTGTGTTTCCTAGGTACTGCTCGTCTTGTTTACTTCAGGGCCATTCTCTTCAGTCTTTCCGCAGGCGTACAATCGGAGGCCGTTGTCGTGCTGAAGCTGGTTCCAAGCCACTCACGGATGTTTCCTTGCCTCGTCGTGGACCAGACCCATCATTGGGTTCGCAGTTGGTCTGTCGGTCTTCTGGTCTTCCACCGACCCTCCTTCCTAACATGCTGCATGAGGTTTCTTCTGAGAGCTCGCGTGTTCCAGAACAGATTCAGGTGGCTGGCGGGTTTTTGAATTTCCTCCTGAGAGTGCCCAAGGGCCTGGTCCCTTCTACCTGGTAGCTCCCGGGCCGTTCCTCGGTCGCCAGCTCAAGTGCTGCCCCGGTCCTCTGGGATGCTCAAGTGGCAGGCCCTTCCCTAGTGACCGTCCCGGAAGGGGCTAGGTTGCGTGCTCAAGGACACTCGCTAGGAGGATGTCCAGTTGTGGAGGCTGGTGCTTCGGCCAGTAGAGGTAGTTGTGGTGTCCCGGTCCGGCCTGGGGTTCGGGAATCTGTGAGGGAGGTGTCTCCGGCTCGAGAAGCGAAGGCAGTGGATGGGCCCGTCCTAGAGACCCCTCAGTCTTCACCCTACTCCTCTAAGGTCTCTCTGGATTCGTGCAAAGGTATGTGCACTAGGCAGATGAAGAGGAAACTTCAGGAGGGGGAGAGCTCCTCAGCTACGTCTGGAACGACCACAGGTCCTGGGGCCAAAGCCAGGACAGTTCTGTTTTAATGTTTCCTGTCATTATTTATAATGCCCGAGGAATTGGGGAGAGGGTGAAGACTGACTTTTTAGTTTCGGAAGTCAGGAACCATAAAGCCAAAATGGTGGCAATCATCGAACACAAACAAAAATGTGTCAAGATCCAAGAATTCTCTCGCAAATTCAATATGCATGCGTATATGCATGCAACTCCGACTAACAACCACATTTGGCTGTTCTGGAAAAGGGAAGTCACTGTGGTGATGATGGCGGCTGGTGATCAGCACATCACGACCAAGGTCTTGACCAGTGGAGAAGAGGTCTTCATTTCTCTGGTCTATGGCAGTTGTGATGCCCAGCGAAGAGAGGTCTTGTGGCGTGAACTCAACAGGTTCGACCCAGGCGACCTGCCCTAGATGGCGGGAGGGGATTTCAACATCATCATGCATCCGGGTGAGAGGAAGGGGCGGGGTGACTTCATGAGTCGGGCTAGCGTGTCCTTTGTGCAATTTACGGCAGGGAAGGGGCTAATGGACCTGGGCTATTCAGGCGATCCATTTACCTGGTGCAACAACCGAAGGGGGGGGGGAGTCGAAGATGGAGTAGGCTGGACCGTTTCTTGGCCAATATCCACGCAATATCCAGATTCCCAGAGGTGAAGGTGAGTCATCTGTCACGTAGTATCTCTGATCATTCGCCGCTTCTGTTTTCTCCTAGCAGGACGGAAGTTGCGCAGGAGGGCTTTATGTTCTCCAGCCATTGGGCGAGCATCTCGGAATACCATAATGTGGTCAAGAGATGCTGGAGTGATCCCCCTAGGGGCCATGCTTGGGTGGCCTTCCACCATAAGTTAAGACGCCTAAAGAAAGATCTCCTGGGGTGGGCTAGGTCTCGCTCTTCTCCGGATCAGGAGATGGCAGCGCTAAAACAGGAGATCCAAAGCCTCGAGGTCCTGCTTGAGGAGTGCTGGGACGAAGGGTGCTTTGGTAAGCTTGCAGAGTTGAAGAGTGCTCTGGAGGTGCTGGTGCTTTCCCAAGAGCGCCATGCAAGGGATCGATCTAGGGTCAAATGGCTGAAGGAAGGAGACAGGAATACTGCGTACTTCCATGCATGCATTCGGGAGAGGAGGCACGTAGTGGAACCAAATCTCGCGATGGAGGATGACTCCTTTTCAGATGATACAGATGTGGTTGGGGGTATGGCATGCACGTTCTTTAAGGAACTACTTTCGGGCACCAATGGTAGCATGTCTCATGGGTATCCTTCAGGGGAGGCCAAGCTTTGGAAAGGGATTTCGAGCACTGTCTCGACGCAAGAGAATGCTGTGATGGAAGGCACCCCGGATGAAGGGGAAGTGCATGAGGCAATGTGGAACCTGAAACCAGAGAGCACTGCAGGCCCTGATGGCTTCCCTGGCTCCTTCTACAGGGGCTCTTGGGAGGAGGTGAAAGATGACCTTATTTCCGCGATTCATGATTTCTTCCGAGGGGGTGGCCTCCCACGGATAACGTCTGTGACTAAAATGGTCATCCTGCCAAAGGCTAAGGATCCTTCCGCCCTCTCCCACAACCAGCATGTGAGCATGTGTAATTTCCCTTACAAGGTCCTGGCGAGCATTCTGAACAGGCGGATGGCCAGCTTCCTTCCCCAGTGGATTTCATTGGAACAACATGGCTTCGTCAAAGGCCGATCGATCCAGGGTGCAGTGGCGATGACACAGGAGCTGTTAAAGGATCTGAACACCCCTTCCCGTGGTTCCAATATGGTAATCAAGCTGGACATGAATAAGGCTTACGACCGGATGGAATGGGGCTTTATCAATAGAGTGCTCGCGAAGATGGGATTTTCGAACTGGGCATGCGATCTTATCTTCAGGTGCGTGTGTTCACCGTGGATGGCAGTATCGTTTATGGGGAGAACGCATGGCTTCTTTAAAACTGTTTGTGGTCTCCGGCAAGGTGACCCGCTATCTCCCAGTCTTTTTATTATTATGCAGAACACCCTGAGCAGGTTGATCAGCAAAGGCGTTTGTGAAGGAGCCATTAGTCCATATCAGAGGAAGTTCAGAGCCCCCCCAGTGTCGCATTTGATGTTCGCGGATGATTCCATTGTGTTTATGAATGCCGGGTGGAGGTCTCTTCAGGCACTGAACCGGATCCTTGAGGAGTACATTGAGTGGAGTGGGCAACTCATTAACAGGGAAAAGAGCAATTTCTATGTTCCTGTATCATGCAATACGAGTAGGGTGGCCAGGATGGAGAACGTTCTTGGAATGCGGAGAGGATCTTTCCCCATGGACTACCTTGGTGTTCCTTTATCGGCAGATCAGGTGCGGAACAGGGACTTTGACAAAGTGGTGAGCAGGATTTTGGATCGCATCCTGAACTGGAAAAACCACTTTCTTTCCTTCGGAGGATGGATAACAATAGTTAATAGTGTTCTTTCTGCTATCCCGATGCATGCCTTGGCTTCCACAAGTGTGCCGAAGGGAGTCATAAGGGCTATTGACAGGATTCTCGCGCGCTTTATATGGGATGCATCAGGAGGGGGCAAGAGACGCTGGGTGTCGTGGAGTAATATGGCTCGACCCATCTGTGAAGGGGGGATCAATGTCCGGAGCATGGCGGAGTTGATTCCACCCATGCATGCAAAGCTTGCATGGGAGTCCATTGAATCCCGATCCTTGTGGGGAACGCAGATGGCTCAGCGATATAAGGATGATACGATGTACGGGTCAGCCAGGGGGACGACTCTTTGGTCCTCAGTTTTTAATATCATTCCAATCCTTCTTCCTCTCTCTCGATGGATTGTTGGGGAAGGGAGCATTCTGTTTTGGCAACACAACTGGGCGGGTGAAGTATTAGGATACCCAGGATGCCCGACCCCTTTAATCTCCTTTAGGGAGTTAAGTTCATATCCCCTATTTTACAAATCGGTTCTCAACGCCCGCCTGCAGGAGATTTTCGACTCTGTGGTCATGAGCTCGGAGCAGGACACCTGCATCTTCACACCGTCCATGTCAGGGAGGTTCAACGCCAAGGATTTTAGCAGGATGAGCGGTATACAGGGGCAGAACGATAGGTGGAACAATGTGGCCTGGTGAAACTCGATCCCAGCCAAACTAAACTTTCTTACCTGGAGGATACGCAACAAAGCGATACCCTTTGATGACCACATCAAACGGCTGGGGATCACCCTTACGTCGTGCTTCCATTGCTGCGAGAACAAAAGCGAAGAAACCATGAACCATATATTTTTTGAGGGTGATTGGGCCCGACATGTCTAGAAGTTCTTTGGTGTCTACTCAGGCTTCCTTGAGCAAGGAGGCAGTGTGGAGCTGTTTATGGAGCACTGGTTCCAGGGGGCTAGTGTGTTAGGGGAGGAGTCTAAGGTACGTGTGGCTATTTTCAATGCGTCCTGTTGGCACTTATGGCAAGCCAGGAACAGGGCAAGATATGAGGGGAGAAGCACCTCTGGTCGTTCTATGGTGGCTAACATCCGATGCATGCTGATTGACCTGATTGGTGCAGTGGGAATTGGAGGGGGAAGGTTACCCTTGCGGGGGCAGCAGGTGCTTCCAAGGAGCGGCACCAGGGAAGGTGGGGTGGCGCGGGGTATATGGATTCATTGGATTCCCCCTAGCGAAGGGCTTAAGCTTCATACAGATGGTTCCTATGTTCTGGGTGACATGAGGGGAGGAGGAGTTCTCCGGGACTCCAAAGGGAGTCTAGTGGTGGCTTTCTCAGCTCACTTTGGCAGTGGTTCTTCTATTCGGGCAGAAGCATTGGCGGTTCTGACAGGCCTATCCCTATGCAGACACAGGGGTATTTGCATTACCCATTTGGAAACGGACTCTATGATTACCCATGATGCCCTCCATGGTAGAGGCAGTACACCGTGGGCTATCACCTACACTATTAGAATGTGCAAGGCTCTCCTGAATGACAGAGTTAGAATTTCTCACACGTGGAGAGAGGGGAAAAAAGTGGCTGATTATATGGCTTCTATTGCAGTTCCTGGTATGCAAGTGACGTGTCTTACCAATGTGTCCAGTATGAAACTGGAGGGGGTGAACCTTGTATGGGGTGATGCCCTTGGGCTACATTATTTCCATCCCCCATGATCCTGTATCTCTCTCCCTTCTCATGAATAAAAACTTTAATGTTGGATGGGTATAAATTTTCGGTGTGTATTATGTTTTTGATCTATGAACATTATGTTGGGAGTATTAGTATGGTACCTGAACTCATATTTTTTCAAATGGATGGTATGAGGTTGAGGTGGTTTGGAGTTGGATTTGTGACACTCCTAGTGGAACCCCTTGTGGGGTATGTTGTTAAGGTGGTTTATACCTGTGTGTTGGATGAGTCATGGGGTGGAAATGTGATTTTATTTTGTTTATTATTTACCTCTATACATGGACCATAATTACCCCTTAGTTTCCCGTTTGGATCCCCATGAAATTGGAGGAGAGTGGAATGATATTGGGTGGTCAGAACAGGCTATATGGTTTGACTGCACAGTTTACTAAACCGTGCTGCCAAACTGTGCAAGGTGTCCAGGTCATTAAATATACTTTTCAAATTCCAGTTTTTCTCTCTTGAAAATAAACCAAATCCTCACCATTCTTCCCCCATTCGACCCCAGCATCCATGAACGTCCTCCAAGCCCCTTGAATCTTTATTGGAACTCCATCTGGAAGGGGGGTTGGTGGAGGAACATTATAAAATCTCAAGTAAGTGTGTCTGCATCTTAGTTTCTCTTCTTTTAAAGAAGTATAATCCAATTTACATGAAATATTAAATAAAAAAATTGTTGGGTTTCGAACCTAGGGCTTTACTTTCGGTTTTCTTGGTCCAATCTTTTGATTTTTGGCTCGATCTACCTTCGTTGAGGTGCAGCGGTGGTGCAATTGAATTTTCGCACAAAGGATTCAATCTTTTAGCAATTTTGGTTGTTGATTCCATATATATAAAATACATGTAAATTATCTTTATGGGTTTATAATATTTTATTGTTTATATCATTTTATTATTGGTGAAAATATTGGTTTTAGTGGTATTTGTAATGAAAATGATGTTTAAGTCCCATTTTTATGTGAAATTGGGGGTTTTCATAGAAAGCTTTTATTGGTTCATTTAGGGATTCCCTATAACAACTTAGTTTATTTTAATTAATTTTATTTGGGTTGAAAATAATGTTATTAGTGTTTATATTCTTTTATTTTTTTTGGAGAAAATTTGATTTAATGGTGTTTGTGAAGCATATTAACTTTAAGTTCCATGTTTTTGTGAAAATGGAGGTTTTACAAAGATATCAATTCTTGGTTCATATGGGGCTTCCCTATAACTGATTTTTTGGTATAATTTAAATTTATTGGGATGAAATTTTAATTTTGGAGACTTATATGTGTTCACATGGTGTGTGAAGTGGGGATCTCAAGTATTTTTGGGTGCAAAACAATGCGAGATTTCAGAAGTTGTTTTATTGAAAATCAAAATGTTTTGTAGTGCGTTTTAAGTGGTATAAAGTGTTTATAACTACGTTATTGTTTTTTTGTGACCAATAGTGGTGTTTTTATATTAAAATAGATGTATGTTTCATGTTTAAATTTTTTTATCACAAAGGGGTAAGCCCAGGTACCTAGGTGGGCGGATATGTACTAGAACGCTAGTGATCTGGAGTGGTTTTATCGCTATTTCACTTAGCATTTTGGACAACAAAAACTCTAAATAAACTATATAGATGATGTTTGGGGAACAATAGGTTTTGGTTATGTTCCCTAACAGTGGATCATGCATGTTAATGGATTGTGACATTGTTATTTTACACCAAGGTATGAGGTATATAGGGCCCGATACTATATAGTGTCTAGGGGTGCCCCCGGTTTTGGTGCTCATTGGATTATTGGTACTTAACCTTGTATTAGGGTGTTTCTAGATGAAAATTACAGTATATAACATGTATTATTCAAACGTTTTAACATTATGAATGTTTTATTTCTAAAAATGATTACAATTAAAAGTTACATTTCATGGAATTTATTGCAGGTTTTCATTTCATATAAAAAAAGTGTGCTATTCACCTTATATTCCATACTATTTGGGATAATTGGGTGGTATCATATTGGGCTTAGTATAACACCCTACTTACACACATTGGTTGAAAGTAGAGTTGATTATGTTTAACACAGGTAAATTCAATGCCTCTGGTGAAGGCGGTCTGTGTTGTTAGTCCCCTCCTATGGTGCAGTGTTGTGGAGACGGCTCGGGGGTGATAAACCCTTGTCGTGTGGAGTTTTTTGGATGATTTACTGATTTTTTATTTATGTTTGGATGTATTGTAATTTATTTAAAACCATTTATTATGATCTGGTTCCTGTTAAGTCTTGTTTGCAATGATAATTTCTGATTCATATTATTTATTGTTTTTAATATTTTAAGCTTTCATACTCAGGTAAATCATCCCAAAACCAAATTTATTGATACCCGGGAACTTGTGTCAGCCCGTGGGGATAGGGAATTCCCTTAAGTCCTTATTAAAATCCATTTTTGGCACTGGTATCGGTGCTGACCATATTCGGTTCGTGATAAAATGGTATCAATGGGGGTTCACTCATTGGGTCATGTTATTTGGGGAAGAGTCGGGATTGTCTAAAGCTAGGATTGCTGGGAATTGACATTCTGATTATGGGTAGTGTTCTTGGAAAACACAGCTCATTATGGGATTCAAGTCTCTATGGACTGGGGGGTTTTATCTGAGTTCATTATTTCTCATGGTTCATTGATTATTGGGGGAAATGAAAAGAGAGTTGGGTCAATGGTCTCAGTGAGATCATAGGGCCTAGAAATCCATGTAGAGAGAGGGATATTTCCTAAAAACACTCTCTATGATATTTAAGTTATTAGAATATGGCCACCAACCATATGTCTAAGTCACTCACTGACACTTGTTTCCTCTCACATTGTCTTGTGTCTCTTTGTTTTGGAATCATTGAAACATGATTTTTTAAAAGGAAAATGACTTGATTTTAAGGAGTGTGAATTTTGGTGAAGTGATTTTCTAGTAATGAGAAATTGGTTTTATTTGTGAATTGATAGAAATTAAATTTTATAATTATTTTGAATGGGTAAATAATGTTTTTAGACCACTTTTGAAAGTATAAATTATGTTTAAGGGGGATTTGAAAATGTGTTTACAGTATAATTTTCTAAACTATGGAAAAATGTTTTGAATTGAATTAACTATTCTAGAATTTATGTGAGGGGGTTGAAGATGGATTTTTATTTGTTAACTACTAAGCATTTGAAAAGTTTTATGAAATTTTAGAAAACTGTATTTAAATGGTAAGATTTGAGTGCTTAATTAAATAGAGATTTATGAAATGGTTTTATTCGTGAAATTGTATGTTTTTTTAAATGGGTTGAATTGTTTTGAAATGGTTTCCCAAGGAATGAAATTGAGTTTTATTGAATTATGGGTTGTTTTCTAAATTGGTTTTTATGGTTTAAATTGTTTTTTGATTTTATGGTTAGAGGTATTGACAAAGGTAAAGTGTGTTCAAAAAAGTTTTGATTTTGAAAAGTGGAGTGGTTTGGTTTTGGTCTATAGTGTTCTCAGGGGTGACCACATGCATGGGTTTATATAGGAATATGGATGGTTAACAGGATGAATGGTTAATTTAAGGATGGATATGAGGTTGGTGTCTTGTGAACATGCATGTGTGAGGCTCATGAGATACCATTAGTAAATGCATAACCCACCAACACTGTTTTTTTAGAATGACTTTGAAGGAAAGTGTGGTGTTTTTATAATTTGTGGTTGGGAGTTGTGGCTTATGTGTTTTTTGGAATGATATTCTAGGATGTTTTGAGTTCAATAACCCCTCTTGTTTAAACAATATTTTGGTTTGGTGTTTCTTTGATAAGTTAGAATGAAGTGTTGGTTAGTGGTCTCTTTTGAGGAAAAGTTTGGGAGGCCAAGGTGGTGGCTCCCCAAATGTATTTGGTTTAGATTTGTGGAATTTTGTGACCAAATGACTAGATTGGTTGGGTCCTTGGGGTTTCTTGTTGGATAGGTAACACCCCCATAAAGAGTTAATGTAAGACTAATGTGTGGCCCATAGTGAATCATCATTGGATGATCCTCTAGTGGATCAACATAAGGAATTTATTCTTGAGATTTGGATATTGAGTTTACCCCTCTTGTTATTCAATTATGTGGATCCCCTTGTAGATGGAGAGTGGTTGTGGGTGGTTGAAATATGCCTTAGTTATTTATGTTTCCTGAGACATCAATGGTGAATGATTCTCAGGGTTGTTGGTGTAGAAAGTTGTCCTAAAGGGACTTTGGGTCTTTTTTATGTCTCAACGAAGCAAGACTTCATGTTAGGCCTCCAATGTGGAAAAATCAGGCCAAGAGTGGCTATTAGGGTTTCTTGCTGGAATATTGCATTGTTTTGGACTCAAGATAAGGTCCTTATCCTTGTTTTTTTAGCCACAATGGCCATGTTCGGTGACTCCTTGCGATGTCATGTGATCATTTGACTATAAGGGTCAATGTTGTGAAATATTATGAGAGTCACTATTTTTTTAGATGCATGTCTCCCTTCAAATAATTCAGGAATCCTTTCTTCTATAGGAAGGGTTTTCTATTTGTCATATCATTCTGATGATTCCCATACGAAGAAACAAGGGGTTATGTGTGCGCATCCTCTAAGACCTTTTTTGGTAAAATGATGGGTTGGGTTAAAGTGGGTATAATGTTTTTCATGTCTCATTGAGAACATATGAGATCACAGTGTAATTTTTTTGTGTCACTAGAAAAAGAAGTTCCGTTTAGGGGTTTCAAAAGCATGATTCTGTGGTAGGAGATGATTTAATCATTTGATCTTGAGTCATAGGTCTTGGAGTGAAGTTGGGGAATAGTCATGGGAAATCCAGGATTTGTTCAAACCTTTGGTCATAGTCATATCCTCAATATGAAATATGGGAATAGTTCAACCCTCTGGTGTCGTCGTCTTGTTGCAGTTTTTCTCATCTGTGGTAGAGGTGGGAGGACCTAGTTTCCATGTTATAGACTGAGTTCATGTTCTTTGCTTGGGGTTCCTTGGAATTTTTAGTGAAAAGGGTACAATTTTAGCTAAGCATACTGAAGGGAACAGTTTGTTCACAGTTAGTAGTAACCATGCACCAACCTAGGAAATTGTGTGATAAGAGATTGAAAACAAAATCTCTACAAAACCGTCCTCCTAGTCTTATGTAACCATGTGAAGCTTCCCCTTTGGACAGAAAGATTTTCACAGTTAGCACAAGGTTTCAAACACCATGCGAACTAACCTTGCAGTTGTGCTAATTGTTTAAATTTTGGGGTCTTTTTGTGATGGCTCATGATGGACAGTTAAGATGGTTGTTTCTAATGGTGGGGAGAACCATCATGGGTCTCACATAAGTTCTCTGGGGAAAAAAATCTAATTTTAGTTTACCCCTTATGTTGGGAAGACCATTCGGGCCTCCCCCAATTGGTGTCCTAATTTTGTCTTAGAAATTAATTCGTCCCTTATGGTGGAAAGTTTGTTTGGGTCACCCTATAATAGTGACTCAGTTTTCTCCTTGGTTTTTTCATAGTTGTAGGTAATCTCGTTCGAGGCTATCTATCCACCAATTTTTTAATCGGGTAAATGTGGGATTTGGTCACTTCCAATGGTTTTGTTTAAGTAAGGTGGTGGTAGCGTTATTCAGGTTTGTTTTTCATTTTTGGTGGAGTTATTGAACATAATTTGGTAGTGTTTTAGGTGTTTTAATTTGGGATTTATTTTGAATATGTTTGATCATTTCATGTAAGTGGGGTATGTTTTGGTTAGTGAGAGTATTCTCTTCCTTTGTTTGATCAAGTGGAAGTGATTGGCCTTTTGGAGGTGGGTGAAAGCATGGAAAGGGAGTCCATCTTGGCCCATAATTTGGAATTTTTTTTACATCTGGTGTCTTTGTGTCTTTCCAATGGTAAAATATTTATGGTGTGGGGGAATTTTCACACTCATAATTTTATGTTCATGCTTTGTTTCAAATCCCCTTTTCCATCTTAGATTTATCTTGGTTCCCGGTTGTTCTGTGTTTAAATTTTTTGTGTCTCTTGTGTTCTTGATATATGACCTTAGTCTTGGGGGTATTGTATGTAACTTGGACTCCTCTTTTTTCATAGGGTTGGTATGAGGTTATGGTGGTTTGGAGTTGGATTTGATACACTCCTAGTGGAACCCCTTGTGGGGTAAGTTTTTAGTTTGGTTTATACCCTTGAGTTGGATGAGTAATACTATGGAAAGGTAGTTTTATTTTGGGTATTAGTTCCCACTATCCCTAGACCATGATTACCTTATGGTTTCCCCCTTGGATCCCAATTATATTGGACTAGAATGGAATGATTTTGGGTGGCCATACCAGGCCACACGGTTTGGCCACATGGTATACTAAATCGTGCTGCCAAACCCTGCAAGGTGTCCATGTCATTAAAAATACTTTTGATGTTCCCATTTTCCCTCCTGTAAATAAAACTAATCCACAACATTCATACCCAATTAGACCCCCTCAGCTATGGGAGGAATCCTAGCTCCCTCAATATCCATTTGAACTCCATTTTTAAAGGGGGATTTGGTGGAGGAACTTCCCACAATCTCAAGTAAGTGTTTCTCCCTCTTAGTTCCTCCCCTTATCATGAAGTTTCTTCCAATTTCCTTGAAATACCAAATGACCAGAGGGTAGTGTTTTGGACATAGATATCACTTATTGGTTCATATGGGGATTCCCTATAACTAAATTTTTGGATTCATTGAAAGGTAGTTGGCATAAGTTTTTGTTATGGTGACTTATAAGTGTGCACATGGTGTGAAATGTGGGAATTTCAAAGAGGTTTGGGTGCAAAAAAATGCGAGATTTGAGAAGTTGTTTTATTGGAAATCAAAATGTTTTGTTATGTGTTTTAAGTGGTATAAATTGTGTATAGTTACTTGATTATTTTTATGTGACGATAAGTGGTTTTTTTATATTAAAACGGATGTATTTATCATAATTTAATTTTTTTGAGCACAAATGTGGAAGCCTGGGTACCTAGGTGGGCGGATATGTTCCCGTATGCTAGTGATCCAGAGCAGTTTTATCCCTATTTCACTTAGAATTTTAGATAGCGGCAATTATAAATAATCTATATGGATGATGTTTGGGGACCATTAGGTTATGGGTATGTTTCATAATAATGAATCATGAATGGGAAAGCATTGTGACCTATATATTTTACACTGAGGTACGAGGTACATAGGGCATGGGACTATCCAGTGCCTAGGGGTGTTCCTGGTTATGGTGATCATCGGGTTTGTGGTCTTTACCCTTGTCATAGGGTGTGTATGGATGTAAATTATAGTATCAATCATGTATTATTCAAAAAATTTAATATTCTGAAAGGTTTATTTTGAAAACTGTTTACACTTGAAAGTTTTATTTCTTAGAATCTATCCCCGCTTTTCCTTACATATTAGAACTATGTTCTTTTCACCTTGTATTGCATACTCTTTGAAATAATTAGGTTGTATCCTTTTGGTATTAAGATCACACCCTTCTTACACACTTTGGGTGCATGTAGGCTTGATTATGTTTGACACAGGTAAAGGAAAAGCCTCGGGTGATGGTGGTTCGGGTTGTCAGTCCCCTTCTATGGTGTAGTGTTGTGGAGATGACTTGGGGGTGGTGAAAACTTGTTGTGTGGAGTCTTTGTGGATGATTTTATGGTGTTTTTATTTATTTTTGGACCTATTTTACTTTATTTAAAACCATTTATTCAGATCTGGTTTCTGTTAAGTCTTGTTTGGAATGAAAATTTCAGATTCATATTATTGATTGTTTTTAATGTTTTATGATTTTATACTCAGGTAAATCATTCGCAGACCAAATTTATTGATTCCTAAGAACATGTTCCAAGCCATGGAGATAGGGAATTCCATTCAGGCATTGTTTTGGGCTGGGTTTCGCACTAGTATTTGTTGCGACCAGATTCAGTTAGTGACATGTTTTCACAACTAAATCAACATCTAATCATTGATGTAATATAGATATACCCTTAGAAAATTATTCATAAATAAAAGATTGGGTGTATACATAATCAAAAAAACCATTTGGTACTTTAGATTGTATTGTTAGAGTATATTTCACCTCTTCATTTTCATACTCCACATTTCTAATAGTGATCACATGTCTCTTCCCCTTTTATTTGGCCTTAAAAGTTTGTTGACATCGATCCTCATCAATAACACTTAGATTAGGTAATTAATTGGAATAATTCTCCATTTCCATGAACTTGTATAATTGATGTGTGGGAGGATAATTCTTAGTATCCTTTTCTCTATTCTCATCACTAGACAAATTTTTCCCATTACATCAGTAATCAACATCCTGGTGACCATCTCTCCCATACATAAAACATTTTCTATTTCATTTTAGACAATTTCCCCCATGTTTAATTCCACCCTTTGAGAATAAGGGAAATATCAGCTTTTTTATTGAGGTATTTATATTTTCTATAGAATTCAATTTTTCTCTTTTGATCCATCCCATAGGAATGATGGGTTACTCTAACCTCTATATCAACCTTTAGAGCATATCTAATGATTTATTTATGGTTATTGAAGCTTGTTATGGATAATTCCCTTCAGATACTTGATTTTAAGGCACTAAAGAATTGATCAATTCTACTCTCAGGTTGGGTAATAATTCCAGAAGTATAACTTGAACATCCTTTAA
>CAUJRU010001904.1:0-105000 GCA_963277665.1 Viscum album | reverse complement strand
TTCTACTTGAACCTCCATTTTCATTCAGGTCACTCTTATTCTCTACTTATCTTAATTAAATTCTTATTTATTATTATTTACTCATCATAAATTATGTATTAATTTTCTATATATGTGTACCAATCAGATTAATTCTTTATTTTATGGGAATTTATATTTTTCAAAAGGATCTTTCAAAAATTCTTCCCGATAAACAACCCCGTTTCAAGGGAACTTCTTGAATTTTTACCTATTTTCAAGTGAACTATGTAATCTATTTTAAACCATTATTATTTTAATAAAATAACACATTTTATCATGAAAACCCACATTGGTTCATTTCTGATTTTATGAAATCAAACATGTCTTTCCTCTCTAAAATCTCTTCCTTAAACCGCACTAAAATGTTTTATTTCTAAAGCTTCTTAAAAACTCTTTTTACATGATTTAACTTCATTGGGACGTAATTTCTGACTAAAATATAATTTCAATGTCCTTTAATTTTATTTTATGGGATATAAATGTTTAAAATACTATTTCAAGAAAAATACAAATGATTTTCCAAAAGAACTCTTCTTTCCAAAGTAAAAAGGATTTTTCTCGTCTCACTTTAACTTTTATGAGATACATGCCTTGATCACTAATTATTCCTTGAATGTGGTTTATGTAATGACCTTTTATATATAATTTCAAGAGTCTCATAATTATCATGATATTTTAAGTGATTATGATTTGAATGTTTCGAAGTGGTATGGGACACTTTGGAATGTTTAAGGATTATTTCCTCAAGAATATTGCAATGTCTCGTTTAAAAGTATTTTCATCTATGTCGGATCTTGTACTTAATTGAGGTGTATCTCTTATGATATCATCTACAATATGTTTTTCAAGGGTTTCTGATTAGTTTGACTATGTATGTTCTATCTTGATACCATTCACCACATTACACTGAATGATTAGTGTTTATGTTTAATGATTGGGGAAAGTTATTTACATTTCATATGTTAGTTTCAATATGAATTTATATATTTATTATGTTCACCAAATTCATATGAGGAATGAATTTGAATTAGTAAGCAATGGGTGGGGCTGTGATATCCCCTCTATGCATCGGTAGGTCTCATGAGACAAACGATAGTCTTGGAACGAGGCCTTGACAAAATGGATATTTATGGTATTAGCGTGAGGCCTTGACAGTATGGTTATGATGTCCTGCATTATGCATTCCCTCATTATGAAACTATTAATTTAAAGTTCATGTGGTTATTCTGCTAGTAGAATACCCATGATTATGCTTTATTATGGCATTATTTATTCAGCTATTATTTCTACCATAATGTGGTCAAGTTTATTTTTAAAGGCATGTGTTTTTAGTTATTCACCATGCTTGATGTTTATGTTTATGATATCTTTTGTTGTATTTATTACCCTTACTGAGCATTTGATCTCACTCCTTTTTTATGTTTCATTTTTTTAGGACATTAAGAGTTATATTATGAATGGCATGCAGGGATAACCTAGGAGTTATGGATGTTGTCAAAGGGATTTCTATATTGTTTTTCCTTTCAAGTTGTAATTTTGAACTTATATATGTATCTAGTTTTACAAAACTACTAAAATATTTGTTCCTTTGGTATTTTACTTCTTGTAATCATGCCAATGTAATGAAATAATGCACTGGCTTCAGGAAACTGGGGTTGGGGCATTATAGTTAGTATCAAAGGAAGTTTAGTAGAAAACTTGGAAACTAGATTTAGAAAACATAGATTAGGGAACAAAACTCTAATATAGACTTTGAGGATAAACATACAAGAACATCCTAAAATTTGGTAAGGAATATATTATGTGGATATTTCTAGAAAATATATCCATGTCTGGATAATACAAGTGGACATGGTTCTGGCACAGATGTACCTAGGAGTAACAACTCTGACAAGGAGTTTCGGATTTGACCTGGGGTATCCTGGTACACGATAATGGGCCTTATTGTGCACATGGTTTGAAACTCTTGGGGGATATTCTTAGGATAATTCACATTTTATTTACCCACCATTATGAAGGATTTATGCCCCTAAAGTAACCAAAGTATATGGTTCTAGGATTAACGATGCATAAATTTAAGCTATGTGTTATAACATGTTTAGATTCATAGAGAGTTCATAATTTTATGAGATAATATATAATTTATAATTTATTATAAATGGTTCCTAGTAGAATGAATGAGAACTTCACCAATTCATGTGATGCGAAGAGTAAGAAGGATCATATCTCTAATGGTCTTAAGCCTTCATTTCAAAGGAAGATAGTCTCCCAAGTATCATCATCATATGAGTAAATATCATCATGCATTAACAAGGTATGTAAAGAGTTTTTTGAGTCCTATGTATTTGAAGGGAAGAAAAATAAGAATAGTATGGCAGAGAAAAACACGGATAAAGGGAAGAAGTGAAATATGGGTTTTCCCGCATGTGATAACTGTGGAAAGAATCACCCTAGTAAATTCTTGAAGGGGTGTGAGTTTGTTATAAGTGTGGAGAAAAAGGACACCAAGTTCATGATTTCAAGTATAATAAAAAGGTTTTGAATGTACAATGCTTCAACTACAAGGATATGGGACACTATGTAAATCAATATCCCAAGCATCAAAAGAATATACCCCAAATAATGTTACTGGATAATGATCAAGTCATGATACTTCCACAGATGAAGTGGAATGATTAATATGCCTCTTAAAGAATCATGTCATTTGAATATTTTATCAGTAATGTACCGGTTATAATAATTATATAATATATGAGGATTGTACTATAGTACTATTTAATTAAGTATTTTAGGTCTTATGGTGAATTATACCAAGGATAAGTGACTTAGTAGAACGTTAATACCTTGGGAAAGTATATGATTGAGGGAAAAACAACCCTAAATATATTCTTGATGATTAATATGATGATGAAGAAATGATTGATTTGGATTAGTACTGACTACCTCAAAACTGATTATTGTCTTGTCAACAAGTGGTATATGCTATCATTGATGGAGTCTACAACATTTTTGGATATAAGGAATATATCCAATAGCACGTGTAAGGATGAATGCATGATTCCAATAAGTTTTTATGGTAATTTGAGTTATTAACATATTTCAAGAGGACACATGATGAAGATATTCACATGTTTGGAATTTGAAAATTTAGGGTTGCTTCATGTTGATTAAAGGAAAATAAGGTAGTGGATGCATTGACTGGGATTGATCATGGAGTTCTAAACAAAATAAGGATTGACAAGGACCCTGTGTACATGGATCTATCAAGGATGGATATGGGAATGATTCTAAAGTATTGGATCATGATCTTTTGTAAAGTTAAACCATTTATTAAATGGTTTGAGTTGATCATTTTATTAGGTTTTTGAGTTTAATTTCACCACATTATGAAACCTATGCTAAGAGATGAAGTATAGAAAGTTCAAGGCATAAACAAAGGATGAGATTGTGTTTATGAAATATAAATGTATATTTATACTCTTATAGAGTGTAATAATTCATCAAATCTAGGAAAAAAGTCCTAAATAAATATGTTGTCCTATTATCATATTCTTTTCATGATATCAATAAAATTTCTCATAATTTTAGTTTATGGTTTTGTGGTAATGATCTTTCATTTGAGCATGTTCTCTATCAGTTTCCATTAGAACATGATGGTTTGATTATTCTTCCATGACCATGTTGTCCAATTAGAATGCATAGTTTTGTAGTAACTGATGAATTTCCCTTTCCCTCTTACTAAGAGGACATTTTAACCATATTCCTGATGTGGGTTTCCCATAAGGTAATTTTCAAGTATCAACCTTTAACTTTCAAAGTACAATTTCAAATTGTGAGTATTCAATTTATTGAATGAGGGGAGAATGTAACACCCTAAGGATTTATAAATAAATTTAATATTGAAATAATGAAACACCGAGTCTCTATAAAACATCACTTTGTTATAACCTAGCTAGTAAACATAATTTTTCCACCTCTACGATTTGAATTTTGAAAAACTGACATACACGGTTGCGGTCAGTAAGATATTTAGAGTATGATAAGACAAACTTAATTTTTGGTGAATAGTAACTTACCCTTATGAACAGTAACTTACCCTTATGAATAGTAATATGACCTATGGAGTTGTAACCTCACCTAAGAAATTATAAATAAAGATGGTGTTCCATCATTTCTGTTTTGAGTTTAGTTTTCTTAAAAATATGACGAATTAGATAAATTTATTTTCAAGTAAAAATTGTAGATTTTAGAGAGATTTAATTTATTATATCAAACTAAGGTTTTATTAATGTTTATAATAATTAAATAGTCTTATCAAAACACTCTTCTTTAATTACAAATGATATAAAAAAATTAAGTGTCAAAAATTTTACTATGCATTTTATGTCCGCTTTTATTTTTAATAAATAAGTATTTTCATAGATAAAAGTTAAAATTTTCATATTTACAGAATTATTATGATAAAATAAATGTTATTTTTGAATTCATAATTTCGATATTAGGTTACACTGAATTTATGAGAATTTTATAAAATACTTTAGTTTTTCGTGAACAGCAAAAATACAGTTTTGAGTTTTCAGTATGTTTAATGATATCATTAATGATGTAATCATGATGTAATATTGATGGTAGAATCTTGAGTAATAAAATATGATATTATGTGTCCCAAGTGTCCAATACCATGGTAAATCTTATGGTTTTGAAAATACCACTAATGAGGTTTCCTTAGAAATTAATAAAAAACTTACTCTCTTTTACTATAAATACCCACCCATTCCTTTGTTTTCTTTCATTCCAAATTCATAATCCTCGAATATCTGGTAGTTTTAACTCCCTATGAGTCCTCTAAAGGTGTCCTAAAGCCTCTAAGGTCCCAAACATCAAGTTTTAGGAGTTACTCTACATGGTAAGGGAATCTATTACCCTTCTCTTTTTCAAGCACCCTTTTTATGTTATTCTCTTTTAATTTCAATTGGATTATATTGAGATAAATCATTCCATATCCCCCTTATTTTCCATGTTATGTAACAATGATTTGAGTCCCCTTTTCTCTCATCAAAATATTTTATGAATTTTTAAGTGACGTTGTTAGGCTACCGAATTTTCGTAAGGGATTTCTCAACTTTTATTTTATTTTGAGTTCATTTATTTTCTTTTTCTTTCCTCACCTCCTTTCATCCAAATGTTATGATAACTTCAGTACCTTACATGTACTATAATTTTGTTGTGATAATGGAATACTTCATCATCATCTCTCCTTTCCCCTTATTTTATACTCGAAATGAAATCACCATCTGAGATGTGTTAATTTATCACATTCAAGGACGAAGGGTTTTCAATTTCTATTACTATCTTCAATTCTGGTCATGAAACCATTTTGATAGTTGAACCAGGAAATAATATATGTATTATAACTTATTTAAGGTTCTAGAATCTTTTTTTACAATTAACCCAAACAATTATCATTAAAGTTTTATATAATGAATCATCTTCACTCCCAATAACCAAATGAATTTTATAACCACGTAATCTTCTAGATGTTAACAGATAACATACAACTTCTGTTATTGACAATCATTTTCATCTTACATGTTTATCATTACATGTATATAAGTAAACTATTCATGAATACCAAGGAATAAAATGCTCCCAAGCAATAAAATTGAACCTCTTAAACCCATAAAGAAGGCCATGAATGAACTTAATAAGGATACAATAAATAAATTACATAAAGAATAGGTTATAAAAATATTAATTAATGAATTTAATTTGGTTATCCAGGACACTAAGATCAAGTTAAGAACACCATCGGACTTAAGGTAAGGGTTTCCTCATCTCACTTCCATTGTTGTGAGACATTCCCTATTCACTACTATTACTTGTGTATGGTGTATGTATATTGCCCATTTATGTATCATATCATGATTATATTTAATTTCATTGTATTAAATGTATCATTTTATGATTATTAGTTTGGGGTATATGATTCGATTGATTACAAAGTGGTAATGGATTTCTACCCGAACCTCTATTTTCATTCGGGTCACTCTTATTATCTACTTATCTCAATTAAATTATTATTTATTATTATGTACTCCTCATAAATTATGTTTTAATGTCCTATATATGTTTATCAATTAGATTACTTCTTTATTTTATGGTGATGTATATGTTTCAAAAGGATCTTTCAAAAATTCTTCCCGATAAACAACCCCATTTCAAGGGAACTTCTTGAATTCTTGATTATTTTAAAGTGCTCTATGTAATCTATTTTAATAAATTATTATTTTCTTAAAATCACACATTTTATCATGAAAAATCATATTGGTTCATTTTTTGTTTTATTAAATAAAACATTCCTTTCTTCTCTGAAATCTCTTCTTTAAACCGCACTAAAATGTTTTATTTATAAAGTTACTTAAAAACTATTTTTACATGATTTAAATTCAGTGGGACATCATTTATGACTAAAATATAATTTCAATGTTCTTACCTTTTATTTTCTGGGATATAAATTTTTAAAATCTGATTTCAAGACAAATACAGGTGATTTTCCAAAAGAACTCTTCTTTCTAAAGTAAAAAAAAAAGATTTTTCTTGTCTCGCTTTAACTTTTATGAGATACATGTATTATTCACCAATTATTCCTTACATGTGGTGTATGTAATATCCTTTGATATATCATATCAAGATTCTCCTAATTCTCATGATATTCTAATGGATTATGATTTGAATGTTTCAAAGTGGTATGGGACACTTTGAAATGTTTAAGGATTATTTCCTCAAGAATTTTGCAATGTCTCGTTTAAAATTATCTTCATCTGTATCAAATATTGTACTTTATTAAGGTGTATATCTTATAATATCAGAAAAAATATGTTGTTTAAGGGTTTTTTATAAGTTTTACTATGGATGTGCTATCTTTATACCATTCACCACATTACACTGAATGGTCGATGTTTATGTTTAATGATTGGGGAAAGTTATTTACATTTCATATGTTAGTTTCAATATGAATTTATATGTTGATTATGTTCACCCCATTCATATAATTAATGCATTGGACTTAGTAAGTGATGGGTGGGGGCCGTGATAGCCCTTTTATGTATTGGTAGGTCTCATGAGACAAACTATGGTCTTAGCATGAGGACTTGACAAAATGGATATTTATGGTCTTGGAACGAGGCCTTGATAGTATAGTTATGATGTCCCGGATTATTAATTCTCTCATTATGAAACTAGTAATTGAAATTTCATGTTATTATTCAAATATTAGAATACCCATGATTATTCTTTATTATGGAATTATTTATTCGGCTCTTATTTCTGCCATAATGTGGTCAAGTTCATTTTTAAAGGCATGTGTTTTTAGTTATTCATCGTGACTAATGTTTATGTTTATGATATCTTTAATTTTATTGATTACTCTTACTAAGCATTTGAGATCACCCCTTTTTTTATGTTTTATTTTCCCATGACATAAAGAGGTATATTATGAATGACATGCAGGGATAACCTAGGATTTAGGGATGTTGTCAAAGGAATTTCTATATTGTTTGTCCTTTCAAGTTTTAATGTTGAACTTATATATGTATATGGTTTTCCAAAACTACTAAACTATTTGTTCCTTCAGGATTTGATTCCTTGTAATCATATTAATGTAATTAAATAATGCACCAGCTCTGGGAAACTAGGGTCAGGGTGTTACACTTGGTCACTAAAAACGTGCCAAAGGTAAGGATCATCCCACATATAAAACCTAGATTCACTCTTTAATTTTTCAACTTGGTGTTTCTTTAGGTTTGCAGGAATTTTCAAGGCAACCAAGTAAGTAACTAAATCTGTATACCAAGGATGTGTACCTGAGATTACACAGAGATGCTCATCAGGGAAAGTGTCCCAAAGTGGTACTTGGTTTATGGTATCATTCTCCAATATGTGAGTAATCCTACTCATGTGGTCATCCAACAAGTTCTCTTACCCCTTCTTATCCCTTATCTCAATGTCAAACTCCTAAAGAAGTGGAATCCAATGACTAAGTCATGGATTTGTATCTTGATACTTTATAAGGTACCTCAAAGCTGCATGATAAGAGAAAACAACCAATTTAGATCCCAATAAAAAGAGTGTAATTTTTATAAAGTAAATATAACAACAAGAAATTACTTTTCTATTATGGTGTAATTTTATTAGTCTGAATCCAAAGTCCTTGATACATAAGCAATCACATGGTACCGCCCTTCCACCCTCTGAGATAAGACTGTTCCAACTATGAAGTTTGAATCATCACACATAATATCAAATGGGAGGTCCCATCATAGGGGTTGTATGATCGAGGATTTGGTGAGACTCTTCTTTATCTCATCAAATGATACCCTGTATGAATCATCAAAAAAGAAGTCAATATCTTTTTGAAGTAATCAGTATAAGGGTAGAGTGATCTTATCAAATCATTGATGAATCATCTATAAAAACTAGCATGTCCAAGAAATGATCGAACATCACACACACGTGTAGGATATGGAAAGGATAAAATGATGTCTACCTTAGATCTATCAACCTAAATTCCATGCTATGAAACTAAAATACCTAGGAAAATTCCTTTCTATACCATGAAATAACATTTATCAAAGTTCAAACCCATATTTTTCTCAATGAAACGATGCAAAACATTACCCAAACTCAAGATACACTCATCAAATGAGAAACCATACATAGTAAAATCATCCATAAATACCTCCATGAAAGTCTCAAGTAAATTAGAAAATATACTCAACGTGTATCTCTGTAAGAAACCTAGGGCATTATAAAGTCCAAATGGAATCCTTAGTTAAGAAAATATACCGAATATATAAGTGAATATCATCTTATTTTGGTCCTCTACTACAATGGGAACCTGATAATAGCCTGAGAAACCATCCAAGAAGCAATAGTGTGTCCTACCTACAAGTATCTCAAGCATATGGTCAATGAATGGAAGGGGTAAATGGTCCTTGTGAGTAGATTGGTTCAGTTTCCTATAATATATAAACACTTTCCAACTATTTTGTACTCTCATGGGGACTAACTCATCATTTTCATTCTTTATAACAATGAACTAGGTTTTCTTAGGTACAACCTGGATAGGGCTGACCCACTAAGATTCAAAAATGGGGTAAATGATACCTACCTCAATAAACTTTTCCCCCTATTTTTTCACAACTTATAATAGTGTGGGGTTAAGTCTCTTTTGTGGTTGCCTAACTGGTTGGGACCCAACATCCAAAATAATCTTATGCATAAAAATGGAAGGGTTAATACCTGGTATGTCTTCTAAGTTCCACCAACTTGCCCTAATATTATCCTTTAAAGGATTTAAAAGTTTTGTTTCTGTTTAGATAGGAAATTATTATCAATTATTATAGGCATTTTTTCATCATTTAATAAGTATGAATATTTTAAGTTTGGTGTAAATGGTTTGAGTTCCAGTTTGGTTGGGTTATGTATTGATGGAAATGATGTGGGAACTGATATATGTGCACAATGAATGTCGAGTTCAGAATATACATTATCAACATTAGTGAATAATGAATCAAATCCATCTACAAAATCAATATCCATGTCATAATCAGAAAGTACATACTTAGAATCAGAAAAAAAAAATCCATAGAAGAATTAGAAATGAGTGTGGTTTGATCATGAGAAAAAGGTGTGAAATTATTTTGGAACATCAAACTAGAACTAATCCTCAAGATCTCTCTAAGAATGTAATGATCCCCATTTGGAAAAGATTGAAAAAAATGGAGATTAATTGTAAGATGGGTCAGAATAGGATATGAAGAAAGTGGAATGGTCCTCTGAGGGGTACTCCATGGAGTCTAAAATATTAAATTTTATGATCTCATCTCCAAAATCCATATAAAATGTACCCTCATGGACATTTATGATCATATTATAAGTTTTTAGGAAGGTTCTGCCAAGAATTATGGGGGTATAAGAACTTACCTGATCATCCTCCATATTCAGCACATATAAATTCACATTTACCCAAACAAGGACATCCTCGATGACTCCCATTGAGTATGTTGTGGCGCTATTATCCAGTTTCACTACCAACCTTGTCGGCTTTAGCTCGCCAACCTGTAAGGAAGAGAAAATGGAGTGAGGCATGACATTAATGGAGGCACCCAAATCACATAAAGCATCAGAGAAATGAAACTCCCTATGGTGCATGTAATAGTGAATGTATTAGGGTCCTTTCACTTCATAGGCATCGCCAAAGTTAGTGTGATGAGTTCAGATACATTCCTCCCAATATTGATCCACTCATTTAATTTTAGACCTCTTCTGTTTGTACAAAGTTATTTCAAAAACTTGGCATACCTTAGAACTTGCTTGATTGCTTCAAGTAGAGGAATGTTGATCTCAATGCACTTGAATAAATCTAAAACCTGTTTTTTCATCACCTGTTAAGAAATATTCTTGGTTTTTGCAACTCTATTTTGAAATGGAAGGTTTTTAGGAGGAACATCATCAATCTTTTTATTACCTTTGTCTTTCTCCTTAGGTTTCTCATTAGTTGATCTTGAATAGGGATTCTCCAAGGTTGAGGTGAGTCCCAATGGAATGATCGATGTAGATGTATCATTCATTTACTTCCCACTTCTCAATGTGATGACACTGACATTCCTCTTGATATTTGGAGTAGGTTGGGAAGGAATATTTTCAGAGTTCTTACTTTCCATTTCATGGAGGGTGGTGAAAATCTATCTCATTTGTGTCTTCAAATCCCTCAACTCATAACCTTGACTCTTCATCTCATTCTGCTGATTATGAAAAATTTATTTCAAAAGGTCATTAATATTAGATTCTACCTTTGGTTGAGAATTACCGTGTTTTTTTTGACTTATTGATGATTGGGATTCAAATCTCCTTTGGGGTTATTGAAAACCTTATTGGTGAGGTAGAGGTTTTTGAAAGTTTTATTGAAAAGGTGGTCTTTGTTATTATCCAGATCCATACCTCATGTCTGATTGATCTTTCCATTCTTGGTTGTATGTTGGTGTAAATGAATCATACTTTTTTTGGGGATGTGGTTGTTTTTATTGTTGATATGGTCTCTTAGAGAATACGGTTGTTCAATCCTATCTCTATTGTAATTTGGGGAAATAATTGGTTGGGTGGTTTGTTTCAGTGAAAATTCCATAAGGCCTCATATGAGTGGGTTGGGATGTCTTTTGAACCAAAACAATATGTCACACCATAGTGGTTAATTTTTCTAACTCAGTGTCAATTAAATGGTTTTTAAGAGAAGATGGACTTACCTGTTGTACTCCTCTAACATGTGGTGTACCTTGATCACCAACTTGTTGGGAGTTTTGTGTCATCTTGTTAATCAACGAAAGTGTAGCTACTGGTGTTTTGTCAACCAATGCCCCTCCTATCATGGCATTCATCATGCTCCTCTCTATAGGTGTGAGTACTTTATAAAAGTACTGGATGAGGAGTTTTTCATTGATTTGGTGATGTGGGTAACTTGAACACAACTTCTTGAATCACTCCCAATATTCATACATTGACTCCCCTTGGTATTTCTTGATCCCTAAGATCTCTTTTCAAATAGAAGTGGTCCTTTATGCTGGAAAACATCTCTGCAATAAAAGTAATTTCCAATTGTTCCAACATGTTATGTATTCGAGTTGTAAATAATACATCCAATATTTTGTAGTTCCATCAAGAGATATTGGGAATTCTCTTAGTTTTATTTGATCTTTATAGATATTTCTTAGTTTTAGGGTTGATCAAACCACATTAAATTCTTTCAGATATTTGTTGGGATCCTCACCAGAGAGGCTATAAAATTTTAGAGAAGGTGTATCAAACCAGATTTTAATTCAATGTCCAAGGTTTGGGTGTGCAATAAAATTTGTTTGATAGTTAATTTCTAGTGCATCCAATTCTTGAATGGATCTATCAAGTTCATTGTTATTATTTTCAGTAATTTGTTATGGAAGTTTGATTCAAAAGTGCTTCCAATTTCAATGTTCCAAAAATAGAGGAATTCCCCAACTGGGTGAATGTTGAAACTTCTTATAGACTAATACTATTTGATTTGATCCCTAAGGTTATGTTCAATCTCAGGGTCAATATCTAAGAAATCCTCAGGATCAATTCGTGTCATAAATCAAATGAGGAAGTAATTAAAAAAACATATTAAAGTTATTTTTAAAATAAAATGAAATAAAAGAAACACACTAATTAAAAGGACAGGGTTTGTTTAACGTTTATAAAACTAGAAAATGTATGTTGGAAGAAGATTATATTTTTTATTTTTATCTTTTTGAAATTTTATTGATAAAACACAACGAGAATATTTGTTTAGAAATTATTTTTAAAAGGAATAATCAATATAACTATACCACTTCAATTACTTATTAATCATTATCATTTAAATTAAAATCCACTTAATTATGATCCCCTAATTTTTTAAACCTCGAACCCTATGGGAGTTAACTTAACCACAAAGATAAAATTAATTAAACTCTAGGATAGCTTCGAAACATGCAATTGTAGCACCCAGCTTTGATTGTTATTCTAAGGCTAGATTATGGTCAGTGATAAATTAGGTCACATATCTATTCTATAAATGAGGATGAATTGAGTTATGAGATTATTTTATAACTCTACAAAGTGATCTTGTGTGGTTTTGTTTTACCGATTAAGATCACACTCTCACAATTCACACATTACTCGACCTCACAAGTTTTGTGTTAATTATTCAATTGATTTCTTAGTTTATTTAAATTAAAAACTCAATTTATAGATCACATTATATTAATTAAATTATATCATTAATTCAAAACAAATAAATGAATAAGGATAGAGTTATATTGATTACTAATAAAAACTACTCTTACATGGGTGGCGTAGTCATCATAGAAATGAATTGCATTCGCAAAGGTTTAGAAAGTGTATAACCCAATCACATTTCTACTCTTAATTTCTAGTCAAAATAAGAAAATAGAGTAGAAATAAATTGAAAATAATAGAAGAAATGTAAGATAAAATGAGAGTTCATTATAAAACACAAACATTACAATGTGAAGAAGAAGAAGAAGGCATGGATGAAGGGATCCTTGCTTCAAGGGCTACCCATATTGCAACTCTTGGATAATTGGAGTGTAAAAACTTCTCCTCTAACCTTAACTTAATAATTCATTTAAACCCCCCTCTAAATGAGACAAATACCCATTTGTAGAGGGTAGGGGAGGCTAGGGTTCCATGACTTCACAAGTGTGAATGAGAAATTTGGCCAAATATTTTAATCCAACTTACACTAACTTGTTAGCAACTAAAAAACATGAAACAAATTTCCCTATAGAAGTATTATTTGTTATGAATTGGGTCCTATATATTATTTCTAAATTTTATCCTAATCCAATCATATATTAAGAATTTATGGCCCAAATAGAGAAGCGGTTTCCATTCTGGTGAGTACATCCCATCTTTGACTTCATAGCCCATTTACTCCAATCAAATACATAATCCAACTCAGTTGATCTAAATGAAAGTTTTATCTCATTAATTTAATAATTATTTCACAAAATTTCAATTTCAAATAATACACATAAAAAAATTATGACTAAAATACTACAGTGTACTTTAAAAATTCAAAACTGGAATTTTCATCAAATTTACAAATGAATGGTCTAATCCCAAATATTCTATAAATAAACCTATTTAACATAATGTGAGGAAATTATTTGATTTATTATCAATAAAATATTTTAAAAAATATGTTTTATCAGTAGATATTAGAGTTTGTCTATTTATGTCTCACTTTTCAGTAGGTGAAATCTAAGCACCAAGTTTCAACAGGTTTAGCACAACCCCTTAAGGTGACTGAATGGAAGTGGGATGGGATATTCATGGACTTAATGATGGGGATAGAAATTATGTCCATAGGACACAATTCCATATGGGTGATCATATATTTAATCACTAATTTGGACCACTTCCTATCTATTTGAGAGCAGAGTTCAATAGAGAGCTTGGGACACATTTACGTACAGGAGATAGTTCGGCTCCATGGAGTTCCCTCAACGATCATTTCAGACTATGATACTCACTCCACATCATGATTGTGGAGAGTATTTTATGAGGCCTTTGGGACTCAATTGTGTTTGACAATGAAGTTTCACCCCCAGATTGAGGGTCAAACTGAGCAGACCATTCAGGTTTTGGAGGACATGTTGCAAGCTTGCATGTTGGACTTTGACCATAGTTGAAAGGAACACCTACCCTTGGTGGAGGTTATATGAAACAACAGCTACCATTTTACTATTGGTATGGAACCATTTGAGGCCTTGTATGGGTGACCCTACAATTCATCACTTTGTTGGATTGATCCAGGTGAGTCAACACTCATGAGTTTAAAGTTAGTGTGAGCTACGATAAAGAATATGCAGATCATCCAATAACAGATGAGGACTAGATAGATCTGTCATAAGTCCTACATAGATTGACAATAAAGGCCTTTTGATTTTGATAAGGGAGATTATGTTTTGTTGAAGGTCTCACCTCTATGTGGATTATAAAGATTTGGTCAGGGCAACAAGATATCTTTGAGATTCATTGGCTCTTTCCTAGTACTGTGTAGAGTCAGTGAAGTGGAATACCACTTGGATTTACCACCGCAGTTGGACCAGGTATGTGATGCCTTCCACATGTTGCAGCAAAAGTGGTATGTACACAACTCATCACATGTTATCAACTGGGGTGAGTTGAACATCAAGGATGAAGTTACCTTCACAGAGTACCTTGTGAAGATCAAGGATCGGTGGGAGAATATCCTCTATGGGTGAGTGATTCCCATGGTTTATGTACAGTGGGAGCACAGAAGTCTTTATGAGAACACTTTGGAGCAATATTCCTAGATGCGAGCTCACCCCCCACATCTTTTTTAGTAGACTTTTTCATTTTTGGGGATGAAAATCCCTAAGGTGGGGAGAATGTAATATTTCAGTTTTTTCATGTAAATATTTGAAATATATCTAGTAATAATTTTGGAGTCAGGCGCTGAGATAGTGTGTGATTCTGAGGCCCGGTAAGTCCAGAATTGATATTTAAATAATATTAAATATATTAATATCATGTGTGCGTAGTTTTTCTGAAAAAGTGGAATAACACTCAAATGAAGCCTTGAATCAGAAATATAAGGCCACTTTTGAGTTCAAAATTAAGGTTTTTCCCTAGGCATGACATAACCTTTATTGGCATTGGGTGTTTGTGAAAAAAATTGTTGCGGGCGATAAAAATAAATAAATAAATTATTAAATTTATTTTATATCGTTGATGTAGTAACCTAAATACCTCCTATATAAATAACCCATTATGGATAATTCATAGGGTTAGCAAAATAACCCTGTATACCTAGATAGGAGCCGTTGGAGAGATATTGGCGAACAACATTAGATCAGAGGATCAGATCGGTGTCGCACGGATCGTCTACGCCAATGGAGTTCATGGATCTCACCAATGACGTTAATGAAGAATTGTTATTCATTGTCTATCAATCCAAAATCTATGTAGGATGTTTTATTTATATGGTTTCATCCCATTTATTTATCCTGTGTTGAACGTGAATCAATTCCATAAACAAGAATTGATTTTCACATCGACGGTTGATTTATTTTATAATTGATTTATTTGTTCATTTTTGATTATTCATCTTTGTTCATTTATTCCTTGATAATGGATCAAGTCCAAAACAAATAAAGGTTGAGGTCTATTCCTCATGTTTATGGTTTATGGTTTTCTTCCCCGTTTCTTCACGCGTTCATCGCGAGGAATTTTTGTGGCATGTGGTTCGATTAATACAAGATATTTGATCATTGCATGGCTGTTCTTCGGTGAAACAAGTCAATATCGTGGGTGTGGTTTATGATCAAGGTGTGGCGATATAGGATTATCAAAGGAAGATCATATCAGACCCTTGTTCCTTGTTCTTCCTGGTTTAACATGCGGTGACAATGTGGTACGGTGACGGTGTAGCTCGACGAAGCGATTTTTTAGTAGATCAGAGCCCAGATCCCGGTGACCGAAGATGACAAGGGTTGGCTAACCCAAGATTCACAATTCTTGGCTGGATTTGCATCAATGACAGAGAAAATGTATTACAGGGAGGGGAAACTGTGGGTTTTTAAAAAATCGGCATTACATGACGTGTAATCGGGAATTACAAACCATGTGGGGCCCTAGATGTGGCGCTAGGGTTTCTACGAAAGAGATAAGGATGATATACCATGTGGTCCCTACCACACATTGTATAAGGCCCCAGCCTTAAACATTACTTAATCTTGAGTTGTTTCAAGAATACACATTGATTATATTTTCAGGTTTAGAGTTTTAGAGAGTTAGATCATAAATCATGCATTACATTCCACATTTAAACAAGGTGGTTACATAAAAGACAATATTCAATTTTCCCATCAAAGGAAATATATTTAAAATAAAACATGGATTCTTTCTTGACACTTCCTCGACACTATCATCACATCATATACCTTTTCCTTGACCTGTGAAAAACATTTCAAAAACTTGGGATGAGCATAAAAAGCTCAGTAAGGGATATAAAAATACGGAAAGAAAACCTTAGTCCATATACACATAAGAATCAATGAAATCATACTTCACTCATAAAACATAATCACTTTAAAATACCTCATGAAATCATAAGATTTATGAATAACTCATAGAAATCATAACACATAAAGGTAACTTGAGGCATTCATAACATTCTTACGTAGGGAGTAACCCTCATGGTTATGTTTGGAATACCCATCACAGTATATTCCCTAAATCTCTTCAGAGAAACCTTAGCGTTTAACTCCTTCACGTTACCCAATGAATTGGAGAGCTATATCGGGCTCACTCTCCCTTAGTTTATCATGGAACCACACGTCTTTATAAACAATGCTCAATAACCATAACATAATCATATCACATAAAACATGTATAAAGGAAACATAACATCTCCACATTTCAATCACAAGATATCAATACAACACATTGATATAATCAAAACATTATCAAAACCATTTTCAATACCAAAATATAAGAAAATTAAAACATGGTATTTATTTTTCATTTAAAAAAAAGTTATGGCTTGTAGAGGAAGCCGAAACTCAAATAATGGTCACGGCGGTGGAGAAGTCGTTGTCGTCGCATACGTACGACAAAAAAACATTCTCTTTTGTAGTTTAGTAAAACGCTTCGTATAAAAAATATTCCCTTTGAATAAATGTAAAATTCAAAGGGGTTTATACACCATATAAAATAAAGTTGTGTATAAAACAAAATATGCCTCAATGGAAGGAGATTGAGACGAAGTCTCATACCTCATGTCTGACTTGGCTTGATCATTCTTTAATCTCCTGAATAATAAACTAGAGTTAATTTATACTTACTTAAGAACATTTTTCTAGTTAATTATTCCTTTTATATCACTTATTACCATGTTATGAATATTATGTAATTATTTAAGTTAATAACGGTCATTTTGTCGATCTTTGGTACTTGAGCCAAAAATAAACTTCTTATAATTACAAGTTGTTCATGTGGTAAAATATCCATTATTTCCAGAATTATATTCATGATGTAGGTATAATATATATAATATATATCCATTATATACATTCATTTATAATATTACATAACATTTAGAGGTAAGAAATGAAATGCACCGTTCATGGAGATGGTAAGCCGTACGTACGCATGAACGCTACTTTCATTTCTATTTCATATTTAATGGAGTGAAATCATAATGATATAAAGTTATATTATAATTCCATTATAATATCATATATAATATCATTAACTCATTCCTTTATACATCTCACATATGGCATTAACGAATCAAATCACTTTGAGGGGGCGGTAGTCCGCACTTCTTAAAATGAAGATATCGCGTTTACCCATAATGGAAACCATAAGTTATGACATAAATGAAAAATACAGAATCATAAGGAAAATATAGACATAATATATATCATATATAAATATAGTTACATATTAATGGCCACCATGAAAGGTGTTAAAAGAATATTGAACAATCATCGTTTCGTGAGACAGAAATTCGCCAACCACAGAAACAGTATATTCTTTAACCATTAGACGGAGGTGTGTGTAAGTGTAAATCAAATACTTATAATAACAACATCCTAGTATATTTAATATACAAGTTTTGTTACAAAATAAAGGAATAAAAAGAGTTTATGGGGTTGGAGAAGCAAAATAAAACAAAATAACATTAGAGAAGACATTACCTTTAAATCGGGTAACTCCTCTTGGTTTGAACCAAAAGGGTTTCTTAAAGAGCTTTCTGCCTAAGGTAAGGCTTCTAGGATGAATATAGGGATGTGGATAGATAAAATGAGCAGATCTTGGCTGATCCAATGGCTTGAGAGGTGTGGGTAAGGTGGTAGAGGTAGGGGCCTTTTATAAGAGGGAAGAGGGGTACTCTTGGAAAGTCAAGAAATGTTACTTTATTATATAATGAGTTTCGGATTTTAAAGGTCCCATGATTATATATTTTTAGGATAAGGTGATAAGGGTTCAAAATCCACTCATCCAATAGGTCTTTGACAAGTGTAAGTCTTAGATTTTACATTATCTTTTCATTTTATTTAAATCATTTTTTTAATGAGGTAATCGTTGCATCATCATGGTGTCATAAGAAAATTAATTTATTTAATGTCTAAAAATTATAAAAAAAAATACTATGATGTGGGAAATCTTTTTATATTTCCAATTACTATTTATAGTCTAATAGATCATTTATGTAGACAAGACTAAAATTGTTTTACTTAGGTGATACATACTTTGGTTATACTTTCCCTTAAAAAAAATATATAATAAAATGTCACTATCACCCAAAAGTGATTCCATGGGGTCCCAAAGTTTGGCACAAGGCTTACCATGGTCGGACATGACACAAAAATTAGCATTAGGACACATGTTGGGGTCATTTTATATTATTATGTTATTATTTTATTACCCTTAACTACCCGATTACTAATTAATCGTGATAATTAAAGATAATTATCATCGTTACTATTCATAATGTCCAAAAACAAGAGTATTAATTAAATAATTTGGACCTTCTGATTCCAAATATGAAATCCATTTTACCAAATTTCAAACACAGAAATTGTAGTAATTAATTTAAAAATAATTCTTATTGTCAAAATAAATAGTGGGGTTTTTAGAAACAATATCTATCAAAAGTTTGACAATTGTTTATGTCCAATTTCAAAGTGAAATTAATCCCAATGACCACCATTAGATTAAATGGTAAAAATATATTCTATTTACACTTTAAAACCAATTAAAAAGATAATCTATCTATATAATTAAATTAGATGAAAAAGTAGTTTTGAAGTAAAATGCAGTATTTTTCACTATTCATTAAAAAAATGAACATTGTCAGAAAAATACCAAAAATTTATCCAAAGTAAATTTCAATGTCTCAATACTAAATAATAAGTTTATTTTGACAAATAGAGCTTATAAAATTTTCAAAATATAGATTTAAAAATGGTTCGCCATCAAAAGGTGGTAAAACAATCTTTTAAAAATATTAGAGAATTCAATGCTTAAGATTGGATTTATTCTCATTTTAAGCCTCTAAATACTATCTAATTTATAAATAGACATAGATATTAAAATCCATAATTCTTTACTTACTTGTAATGTTACACATTGTGTGGCCTCTGGTTGGCGGAATGCCATGTATCTTGGAGGATACGCAGGCATGGGTCGAGAACATGGGCTAAGACGTGTACTCGAACACGGCCAGAGTACATGGGTTGAGCCGTGTACTCGGACATGGATAGGTGTACATGGGCACGGCTTGAGGTACACGAGCACGGGTAGAGGAACACAAGTGTAGACATGGGTGGGTCCAGATTTAACGGTACACACCATATACCCTGAGTACATGTCATGTACTTCCTATGAGATGGCTTAGAGCCCTTCATTTCTTTAGTTTGGGCCAATATCGATTGAGAACGATCCCTTGGTCCATCCCCTCTAGGGAACAGTGTGAAATTACATCCTCAACTCTAGATCACGATCCCCTCTTGAGGATGAGTCTTGGATAAAGTTTGTGGTGTCCCTATATGAGGCTAGGGTGTGATCCTCTATCATTCATTCATATACCCATAGGTGGGGTTTGTGGAATTGGCATGACTACCATACGTAGGGCATCAATCCCCCATCTAGCAGGTCGTTCTGTTAGGGTTTGCGATATCGTTGGGTATACGATCCCCAACATAGTGGGTTGATCCATGTTGGGTTTGCGGTGTCCCCCATTGGTTTTGGGTGTGATCCTCTATCTATGTGTCAAGATCTTCTAAGATCTAGTGAGTACTTCTTGAGTGGGCCCCAATGATCATGACCTCTTGGATGAGCTTCGTCGGTGATGTGATGGCGCATAGAGTGAGTACTCCTGAAATTAGAATTACCTAAAAGCCCCTAGCAATATCATATGGCTGGCAGTTTTGGTTGAGACCATTTGAGACCAGTTGTCTGTTATGAGTATATCTGGGTTTATTACTATATTACTGTTATGAGTTGACTATAATTAATGCTTTATACTTAGGGATTTCATAGTGTTTCACTGGGTATTGTTATACTCACTCATGCATGGACTCTGCCCGCACGTGTTGTGTCTTATGTAGACAACGACCCTTTTGATGGTGTATTAGGAGTACAGGGAGCAGGCAGAGCATAGTTGGGCTAGATAGGCTGATGTGTTTTCCGGATGGTTTCATTTGACAATGGTCCCCTCCTTCTGAGTAGGTTGGACTCTGTAGTTTTTCATTAGGCTTGTATTTGGCCCCTTTATCACTTTTAGTATTTTTTTCATACTCTGATGTGGGATAGATGTTGTGCATGTATTTATAACATCATTTGTTTTTACTTTCTCAGCATTGTATGGGCTTGGAGACATGTGTGTGTGTGTGCAGGTACATTGGGTTAATGCCTTTCATGTATGGGTTATGTCTATTTGGTGTTGGTCGCCAACCCCTGACCTATTGGAGGTGGGCTAGGGGTGGTGGGTTGGTTCGCAACATTATAAGTCGTGTCATGTAAATTTAAAAGGTATTTTATATTAACATTTAATATCATGGATGTTTATTTGATAATTGTTTCATAAAAATTTAATTAATTAATTATAAACACTTTATAATTAATTAATTTATAAACAACTTTATAAATAAATAAATATCCCAAAATACTTATTTCTATAATTTATAAACAATTTATAAATTATTTCAATCAATTCATAGTTGAAATTTTAGAAAAAATCAAATTTACATGATATCTTATTTTAAGATATCCTTATATCGTAATTTGTGGCTTGGCTTGTTATCTATCATATTTTACAATGGATAATCTTATATTGTAACATGTCCTTCGACAACAAATGAATCATAGTTTACAATATGTATTGTATCACTGTTATGATAAAATTCTCTATTTTCATTCGCAATCCATAGCCTTCACCTCATATAACATCTCATACCGTACGCTATGATGAAAACCGAAAGAATTCAAAGGTGTCGCTGCCTATGATATCCCATATCGTATGGAACAATCACAACACAGATCATGTTATCACACAGCATAATATCAATCTCAGTTCAAAACTGATATTGCTCCTTATGATATCATATATCGTAATGATGGTCGCAGTTTAAAATTTATGTCGTTTTAAATGACATCAAATATGAAACACATACAATATAGGATTCCTCATTCCAAACCATGATTTCAAGAATCAAAACACGCGGTGATGCTATAATACCACTAATGGGTTTCCAAGGATCAAATGACACTCGTTTATGGCAACAGAAGCAATAAGAAACCACAATTCCCAAAATCACCTTATATGAAACCTGAAACCATGTATAACATAAAAACAAAAAATATTTTTTAGCTCAGACCGATGAATGGTCGAGCCTCCTTCTTCATTCAAGTTCTTGGTGAAGATCCCTCAAGGGCAGCTGAAGGAATTCCTCCTATGTGGTGTCACTGCTGCAAAATTGGCTTTTAACGGTGCTAGTAAAGGGCTTTTATCAGTGCTTATAAAGCGGTGACTGCCAAAGCGAGGTTAAAATCCCACATTTATCAGTGCTAATAACGGCCCCATTTATCAGTGTTTTTTTAGCGCTTATAAATGAGGATTTTATCAATGCTAAAAAAATGCTGATAAAAAATTTTTAAAAAATATTTTTTATGCCTTTTATCAGCGCTCCACCGACCATCCCGCACCCAACCCCTTACTCAGTTCTCACAACCCCCTTCCTCAGTGCTAGATTGCTGCCCACCCACCCCTGCACGCACCTGTATTTGATCCCACAACCTCCATGTTCAAATCGAAACTCTTTACCACTGCCCTCCCTTGCTTTATTGTGTATTTTGACATAATTTCTATTTATTTATATATATTTACATGCATCTTTATTATTCATATATATATATATAATGTTTTTAAATACATTTATAAAATATATGTTTGTGTGAGTGTGCATGTGTGTATGATATATATATATATACTTAAATTTATTTAAACATATTATATATTAATATTCATTTACATATATTAGAATATAAATATAAATATAAATTTGTTTATCAATAAACACGCATATATATAAACATTATATGTGTGCGTGTACATATATTCATATAGTTTTATTGTAAATTCATTTATATACTATATTTAATGATAATGACATATTTATATAAAAATACATTTATATATGATGTATACACGCAATATTGATACACACACACGTACACACATATTTACAAACACAAGTACACATTTATATTTCTCACATACACACACGGATATTTACATATATATGTATTTATTTACATGTATTGGGATATACATATAAATATATATTTGTTTTATTTACACACATGTTTATATGTAAACAGATCTACTTTTATAGGTTTATATATAAATATTAATGCATTTTTATAAGTTAAATAAAATGGATAATTATTTATCTCAAATGAAATTAATAATAAATATTTATTTTCACGTGATTTATACATTTAAAAGTAGAATTTTATGTAAATATGTATTTATACAATTGATTTATTATAAGTAAGTATAATAAAATATACATATATTTAATTATAAATAAAACTAAATTATGAAAAATGATAAAACTTTAAAACCATAACATCAATATGAATGTAAGTCCTGAGAATAAATGTAGTCTCCACCAAAAAAAGACAATAAGACCCCTTTAAACAATGTTGAAATTTCATCAAATGTTAAAAAAAACTATGATATCTCAACTAAAAACTCAGTTTTAGAGGTCTTCTATGCCTTTTTAACCTTGAAAAACGTGACTGAAGATTCTTCTAGGTCATTGTGGCATAAATATCTTCGCAAACTTCGATTTGATACGTGATGGAGTCCAAACAGACACCTAGATCAAAAGTTATGACCGTTTGAAGTTCAAGTCGTGTTTTCAACTTATCGTAGACCGTTCATTAATTCATTTAATTTTTATGTCATCCAATTGTTATTAAATAACTATTACTCTATAATAATTAACAAATTATTAATTAATAATATTTTATAATTATTTTATAATTCATTTTCGCTAAATATATTATATATTGAGTGTAAATGCGTATTTAACCTTACCTAAATCCTATTTTAAAAAATATATTATATTTATATCAATATAAATATATTTATATATTAATGTATTTTTTTAATGATTTTTTTTAAATATACCTTTTATCAGTGCTAGTAAAAAAACGCCAATAAAACTCTTCCCTTTATCAACGTTTTTTTAGGAGCGCTGATAAAAAACCATCTTTATCAGCATTTTTTTGATAGCATTGATAAAGACTCTCTTTATCAAAAGTTTTAGCTAGCGTTGATAGAACCTAGCGCTGTTAAAAGCCTGTTTTGTAGTGGTGTGTATCCATGAGTCGAGACCGAATCACTCATCATATGGGCGAAGCCCTCCTCAATCCCACGATATACTAGTATCTCATATATTGAAGATAATATAAGGAAGATGGCTTTCAGGCAGGGAGAATCCACTCAAACGACCAACATCTCCATGGCTACGACCCGTTTATATAGGTTTTGGGGCACTCCCAAGCCTTTGCAGTATTTACTCATACATTGAATAACAAACGGGCTAATGCTTCGACCATTCATGCATCCATTTAATGGATGCACTCTAGAATCTCTAATGTGTTTCATAAAATGAAACATTCACAACTATGATAGACAACATAGAAGATAACCCGAGTGATAACACTTGTCATCTAGCTGCCTAATAAATCATATGATGTGAAGTGAATCGTCCAATACGATTCACTGCATTACAATATTGCCAAATTGTACCCTGTGATTGACTAAAGGCGGTGGCATGATATCCTATGACATGCCTTATGATATACCCAAAGCAAGGCATACAATGTGCCTTAAACATAAGTACGTTGTACATTACTATATACTATATATCCCACAACACGATATACGCCTAAACACATCTAATGTGTACGAGCGTTAGGATATATCTCCATCACTGAGAATTGGAGCTTGCACCCATTTGAGTTATGATACACACCGGTGACATTTTATAAATACCATGCAAAGGTCGTAAAGCCATTCTTAGTTATCCACGTTGGGAGTGACTCATGGTGGGGTGGTGAGCTAAGGTAGGACATAACAAAGGACAGTGCACTCAGGCAAAGAGCGACCTCCCTAACACTCATCACAAAATAGTGCGTTGGTGGATGTGTGCATGGCAACAATGACTTGTCCTTGTGCCTTAGATTGGACCCACATCAGGGTTAACCAAGTAAATGGCTTGTGCCCCACTATGGATGGTTTAATATATGCGGCGACAGACATTTTCGACAAAATTGGAATTCGTCGCTAATAGTTTTGACGGCAATGCACACATTGTGACGATACACTTTTCTGCAGCGGTCTTTCAAATCCGTCATAAACAACCCCGTGGAAAAATTGTTATTTGCTACGGATTTTAGGGTTCGTCACAGATAATCCTTGGACTCAGGGTTATTTGCGAATAACCCCATGACAAATTATCATTTGAGACACATTTAAGAGTCCCCCGCAAATAATCATTTGTATGAGATTATATGCGATGGGCCGTCACAAATAGGGTGACGACATATTACTTACGATGGATTCAAATTGTCGTAAATAATTTTTGAATAATCAGGAAAAATATTTACAACGACTACTTTTTGCGACGGTCATTTCGCACCGTTGCAAAAAAAAAAACTATAAATACATCTGCACCTGCTCCCTCACTCCATCTTTCACCCCCTCCCAAAATGCCCTCATATAGTTGTATTTTTTAATACCTGTAATTTCATATATTTATTTTTTAATAGTTATTAATTTTATATATTTATTTTTTTCATAGTTATTAATTTTGTATATTTATTAATTAGTTAATTAATAAAGAATAGTTTATAGTTTATTAAGTGCATTTTATTTGTTTACAATTAGAATTCCGTTAAAATTAATTATTTATGAATATTATTTGTGGTGAATTTAAAAATATTCAACTCAAATAGTATGATTTCGATCTTAATTGCAAGCAAATAATATTATTTGCGATGTGATTTTTCATGATAGGTTATCGATGAACAAAATTGAGTCTGTTTTTTTAAGGATGGTGAACCAAATCAAATGTGAAAAACATAATTTTTTATCGATGTTTTAATCGTGATTCTTGAATGGATCAGTTTTGTTTGATTTTTGTACAGAATCTCAAAATTTGGTTATGGCGGATATATTTGAGGGTGGTTCTTGTCTTTTATGGATTCCTTTCTAAACTTTCAATAAATATTAATAAAGGGTAGTTTAGGAAAAGTAATAAATTATGTTTTAGCTTACGTTTCTTATATTACACTTTGGACTTGTTAGTATATTTCTCTTTAAAATTTCAACTTGATAGTTATTTTTTGGTTTTGAAAAATATTTCATATTTTACAATTTTAAACCTAAAACATTTTTTAGAAAATAAAAATGAAATGTTTTTAAAAACAATATTTTCAAGAAAATAGATCACTTAGAAAATAAAATAGAAATTAGCCCATGGGGGCTTACTTGAGTGGTAATCACCCTCGAGGGTGACAACGTGGTTTCGGTTTCGAGACTCACCATTTGCATCCCCACTCGGGTGCCCCTGAGAGTGTCGTGGGGGTATGTGCTCGATTTTTCGTTAAGAGTGGAAGTTTTACGTTGTTCTTCACAAGTCGCAGGACTTGTGGTTTAAGAATGTGGTAGGGCAACGTGGAATACCTAAAGTTTATACAAGAATATCAAAAAAAATATATATATTTTTCATATTTTTAATAAATTATGTCAAAATAAAATAAAAAATATTTTTCAAAATCAATGAAATCTTTTTTTTTTCTCCATTTAATTTCGTATTTATTTACTATTCATTTACGTGGATGCGCAATTTTGGGTTTCCCTAACCTCCCCGGATTGTAGCTTTCGCTCACCCCCCGCCGACCTCCCTTTCTCTGCTTGTCCTCAGGACTCAGGACACTTGATTTCGGATATTTTCATTTGCACCACCACCTCTTCGATTTCCGGTTCAAATTTCTTGCCCCATTTTTCAAGCATCTGGAGTTTACTTCTTTCTCGTTCTCCGAACTCCACCTACCTCGATTCGTCTGCTGCCTGTTGCAGTATTTTTGTTTTTATTTTTTTTATTATATCTTTGACCTTGTGAGTGCTGCAAACATATGTTGCTTCTGCATCGGAGCTCGTGTGCATGATATGCAGTCATATTGAATTGCCTAATTATTCGTCGTGAATTGATATTCGTGCCCTTTTTGTGCAGCGACAAAGTCGTCTTATAAAGAGTTATCTCATGCGGCCAACAAGAATCTAGGATTGTCTAAGGTTGATGCAGCGGTGATCTCCCGCTCTGCGCGTCTGTTTGAATCCGCCCGGCTCGGGCGGTCGGAATCCGTACTATGGCGTCCGGGAACGAGCAGCAGGCCGGGATAGACGATCTGACGCACCACAGCACTGCGCATATGCAGAAATTCAAGCTTTACGAGACTCGATCGGTATGTACGTCTTTTACTAAAATGAAATTTTGTTCAGCCTATGCGCCACAGCGATTCGCGTACTCTGCTAACGGAGATGCTGTTTTTGTTGGTGTTATTGTTAGGCCATAGCTAGTGTTTTTTTTTTAAAACGGGTTTTCTGTTTTTTTTATAAAACATGTTGAGCTCATTTTTTTTTTGAAAATTATTGCAGATAGGCTGTAGAGGCCGGTTAAGTGGAAAGACGACACACACATATATATATTATGTTTATTTTATTTTGTTTAGAGTTATATCATTAATATTTTAAATTGAAAATGTTATGTTTTTAACCAATAAATTTTGTGACATGTAAATTAGATTTTACTTATTATATTTATGATTTTGTTTATTTTCAATTATGTTTTATATGGTAGTCACTTTGTCAAATATTCTTTAAGATTGTAATTATATTTTATACGTTATATGATTTCAAAGTCACCTACACGAAACATAATAATGTTTGAAGTTGGTGGGTTTGAAAGTTTACAACTTATAAAATATAAATACAATCTAAATGATATTTGACACACTTACTAAACATATAAAAAACAATTCAAAATAACAAACATTTCTTAAAAACAATTAATGAAAATTAATTTTAGCGACACGATATATTGTTGTTTTAAACCATTACAGTTGTATTTATAATTTTTTTTACATTCCTTTCATTTTCAATTATTTATTATATTTATGAAATTATTTATATTTTCAACAAGTTTTTAGGTGCTTAGGCTATGTTTTAAGTTTTATTTAGATTGTTTTTATAATTTATATTTTATAAGCTTTTAAAGTTACCCTCTACTTGAAATTTAATAAGTTTTCCTATGTTTCAAGTAGTCGATCTTGAAAGCTTATAAAATATAAACTGTAACTAGATGGGGTGCGAACGAGACGCCCGTATCGAGATTGCCGACCTCTGTCCTGGGGTGGAGTATGATGACCTGAAGAGGGCTGATCCTTGGGCGCTGGAACCTCGACTGTCGGATGCTTTGCCTGTGTCTCAATGGGGAGAGGTGTCAACTGAATGTCGTCTTGCGCACCCGATCCTTTTCCCACTAGGTGAGTAGAAGGACATGCCATCATCGCCTGAGAGAACCATATAGCCTGCGAATGATCTGACACGAAAGATGGAGACATGGAAAATAACCCTTGATAGAAGGTCAGATAATCTGTACCCGGAGAAAACTGTGGATATCCTGCCACCATAGATGAATTCCATGCCTTCTGATGCACATCCCCAATCGGCTGAGGTTGGATTGCTAGAGGACCGACCTCTGCGTGTGGAACAGGTGAGACCTCACGTGCAGCACGACGTGGTATACGTCGTCATCGTCGTGACTCCTCAACATCAACATCTACTGGAGGAGGTTCCTGAGCAGGAACCTCTACTCCCTAGGTAGGAACGTCATCTCTCTGAGATGGAGGATTGAAGATACTGTCGTGAACTGCATGATAAGCTGGCATTGTCCCCTGCGCTGCAGCATGAATCGTTGTCAGGCTAGCAACACCCCCCTCCTCTGGATCAGACATGCGAATAATCCGCTGTAGTCGCGTATGCTGTAAAGAGATTCAAAATGAATTAGAAAATAGTACAATAAACAAACTAATATAAATTTATCGACTTACCAGATCCTGAAGCCCTCTGCCGTGTGAAGTAAGATACAGTATAGCCTTCGGTCTATACCATGACTCATTTGTTAATCATTCTTTAATCATTAGTTTCTTAATTATTTTTTAATCATTAGTTAATCACTAGTTAATCAATTTTTAATCATTAGTTAATCATTACTCAATCATTAGTTGATCATAATTTAATCATTAGTTGATCATTAGTTGATCATTAGTTGATCATTAGTTGATCATTAGTTGATCATTAGTTGATCATTACTACATCATTAGTTAATCATTAGTTGATCATTCTATAATCATTCTTTAATCTTTAGTTAATCATTTTTTAATCATTCTTTATTCATCACCTAATAATTAGTTAAACATTACTTAATCCTTAATAATTAGTTAATCATATGATATTCATTAGTTAATTATTACTAGCTAATCATTATATGTAATCATTCCTTAATCCTAAGTTGTTCATTAGTTAATCTATACTTAATCATTACTAATAATAACTATTATTTCTAAACTATATATAACTAACTAAACTACTAAATAAATAACATATTTAGAACTAACTAAAAACAAATCAATTAAATAAATAAATAATTTTAAAATAAATAAGAAAAGATACCTCTAAATGATGCTTGAAAAAAAAAATCGACACTTCTTTTAGGCCACACACAAAGGAAGCTTATTTTAGAGCGAGAGAGAGTGAAATTTAAAGATATGGAGGAATTTTGAAGTGAGGAGGGGGTGTCCTTTTATAGGCACTTAAGGGAAATACGACACCCCCTGCCGCCTTTCGCCTTTACGTTAGGCGAGAGACGACCGCTCCCGGACCGTCTTTTGCTTTACTTTAGGCGAAAAGCGGCCGCCCCCACCCTCCTTTGCAATGTCATCGATCCGCGTCGATGAGAGGCAAAGGCGGCACACCCCCTGCATTAAAAAAAAACTTCCATAGATACCACCACACTGTCACAACATCTCGATGAGATAAATAATGCATTTATCAAGACCATCATTTATTGTTTCTCTTAAAACAATTAAATCATATTCATTATCACACCTGAATAGTCAATGCACGTTTATAAACTTGGCCACCCCATACAATAACACGTCAACGAGATAAAATAAATGTTTACTCAGCCATTGAGATGGTTATTAATCTGGTAATATGTGTTTATGGTGATTAATTATAAATAAAACGAAAAGAACGAGATAAGAAAAGTGTTGCGCGTCAAACACACACACGAACGATGATGAGAATTAAACACAAACTTTTGATTGAATGAGAAAGCGGAAGAAGAGAAAAAGTTTCAACTTGATTTAAACTATTTTAAGACCATTTATATTTAAGAACAGAGGGTGGATGATTAAAAGAGAATATGAAGAGGAAACATGCATTAAAATTCAAACGAAATTGAAAACAATTTACGCGATTACAATTGAAAAGAACGCAAAAGAACATGAAAACAAAGAGAGGAAGAAGAGTCTCTCAAGTGAAAATTTGAGTTTGGCAGGTCCTCCCAGACCTTTTGTGTCAATGTATTCTCTATTCTGATATGCCAACCCTTGAATATTGAGATATTTTTCTTCTTACAAGTTGTAGATACGAATGTGTGCTGTCTACTCTGAAAATTTGACGACCATTGGACTTTTGTAGCCAAAGTTATGGTTATTGTACTAAACAATTTGCTTATGTCCATTTTTGTGTCGAATATTTCCCCGTTCTACATGTGAATGCATTTTAGGCCAGGAAGATGCCTTCAAATTCGAACAATTTCTTCTACAAAGTTGGCCGCCTATATCTTGGCTTTCACACTGCAAAATATCAGCTCAAATCGATGCCTAGATCAGGAGAAAAGTCAGTAATTATGTGCTTCTTTTAAATTCCGAACAGAATGGTGGGTTGGACTTAAAATAATATGTTGGGCCTTTTTTTGTTGGAACTGAGTCTTCAAATTTTTATTCATGATTCTTTTGGGTAATCACGAACATATTATGGAGTTTCATCAAATTTGAGCTTCTGTATTGAGCCCATAAATTTAATCATCATGAATGGTTCAGTTTCCTCACAGATTCTTTGGGCCTTCTTGTGTGGATCATATGACCCTTCAAATGGTCGAATTGGCCAAAACTTCTTTCTAAAGATATGTTGGAAATTGAATAAGAAACCCTACAAAACAAGAATCACACAATTTGGATCAGTAGGATGAGAGTTAAGATTAAAACATTAAACTGACTCGAATCTGGATTAATTCAAATAATGCTCAAAAATTATATTTAGTATTAAAACATGGGTATTTCACGCCAATTATGCACTTTTACATAAAAATTACTAAAGGGAGTAAACAAAATGTTATAAATAAATGAATAACATCAACGTCGCGCAGGGGCACGGGGCGGAAGGGAGGCGTTCGCAAGGGGTGTGGAGATGCAGGGAGGGGCCATGGGAAGGGAGAGCTAAACCGTCTCTGATACCATGTTGAAATGGAAACCGTACCGCACAACGAGGTATGATGCTTTATTTATAGATGAGACAAAGAGTATAAAAGATCTTAGTTATTAATGGCGCGCGCCATGGCGCGCTATTGCGCCATGGCTAGCGCCAGGGAGTGGTGCACCGCACCATGGCTTCGCCATGGCTCATTTAAGATGGCTCCCTGTGGCGTGCGCCATATTGCGCAATGGTGCGCGCCATGTTGCGCCAATGGCGCGCACCATTGAGCCTTTTTGATTTTTTTTTTTGTATTTTTTTAAATTGCCAACTCTTACGCCCCGATTGAAAATACCTCTTTTGAGGTCAAACAACGACCTCCCCTTTCGACTCTACGCAACACTCTTCCCGTGAGCGTAGCGACTCAGCCGGTGTTGGACCACATTGACTGCCACGACCAAACCGAGATCCCTCGACTGCCGTGACCCAGTCGACCACGACTTAGCCGAGCTCCCTTAACCACCACGACTTAGATACGCAATGTTGTTCAGAGCAGGCGCACCTTCTGTGAGAATCAATAACTTTTTTTTGTTTTTAATTCAATTTTATTTATGTTGCTCGCCCCTTATTTTTTCTCGAATTACTCCTGTTTTTTTTTTGAGATATATGGTTTTTTACTCCCGTCTTAGTTTTTTGAGATATATGGTTTTTAATATATTTCAGGAATTGATATATATGATTTTTTGAGATATATAGTTTTTAATATTTAATTGTAGGTGTCATTGTTGACTTCATTTGTTTTTTGATGTATGAAATATGAATTATTGACATAAATATTTGTTTTTTATATATAAATTGTATAATTTATTATTTGTTATTGTTGATATATGTATACACCTCTTTTGTGCGCCGCAAGTTAATATTGCCACGCGTCGTGCGCCGCGCCGTGCGCCGGGGGCTCTTGTCGCTGTTGTGCGCCATGCGCCGTAAATAACTATGTAAAAGATAACCCATAACGATTTGGGACAAGAATATTAAAAATATCTAAAAATATTTAAAAATATCTAATACCCTTTAAACAAGCCCCAACAACTAATGATGAGAAAAGACATTGGTGCCCCTATTTATTTAATACTCACGCCCATGCGCAGATAGTCCAATGCCTCACTCTCCTAACATTACCGCCCCCCCGCCCCCTTAATAGCCTTCGTGCCCTCAAGGTGGAACACCTCCAATTTTCTACTCTTTGGTTTACTTCTCGCAACGAGGAAAATACCACATATCTTTAGGTGTATCCGCATTGGCCATAGTTGTGAGCTGCTCTGTTTCTTTAACCCACAAGCTACAACAACTGTAAGGGAAATCATGCCTCCTCTTGTCGACAAGATGCCGACAACAACTTGCATATCTCCAACATCTTTAGGATTGGAGACAACGGAAGTTGAAGAAGCCTCCACACCCACAACCACAAAGCCATTATTATTTGGACGATTAGTCGAGTCCACACAAGCACCACTTGAAGGAAACATGTTGGGAAGATTGTCAGCCCTTCCGAATTCTGGAACCCACAGCCGTAGCAATTTGTCTTGCCCCTGACATAGAATTCTGTACACTTGAAACAGTCTTAGTGGCCAAATAATCAAAGGAGAGCCTGCCCTCAATAAAAATCCGTTCTTCAAACACCCGCCAGTGAGAAAGGAATGCTCGGGCTGCAGCTGGCTCAGCCTCAGTTAGATCTGCCATCACCCTGGGCAACCCCTTTCTTGGAAGCTGGCTGTCTTCATCATAAATCGCAGCCAGCCTATGTCGCCTTTCTACAGATGCTGGAGATGTCAATTGATCACCCGAGTTTGCCAAAAATTTGAGCGGCTGAAACATCATTTCTTCCACTATAGCAACCTTCACTTCCTCTATATTAACAATATAGAAAAACTCTGCCACTGTTGTGCAAACCCGCTTCCGACATTCAAGGTCAACCTATTTAGCATACAAAGCTTGTGAAATGTTCCTTATACACGTAGAAATCATGGGTGCACTGTTACCTCCTTTAGGATTAGGAGTCACCTTCCTTTTTCCATTACCTTGCTTGTATGCCATCCAACACCAAACTTGGCTCCTATATGTCCAACCCTTCTTTAGAACTATAGCATAAGTCCCAAATGTAGTAAAGGCACAACCAACTGGTCCATTCAACACCGCCGAAACTGCCACAACAACACCAAAACTGAATTCCACCTTCTAGAACTACCTTGGGGGCTGCAAGAAAAAACCAGTAGCTGCCCAGTGCAGGTATGACGCAACATTAATGCCAGCTCCCGAAACGGAAACTGTAGAGGAGGAATTCTCCTTACCTCAAGGTGAGGCGAAAACCTTCTTTTATAGATTGAGAAAGAGGAATACATGATGAGGTATTCTGACGTGGAACTCAGAAATACCCAAAATAATAAAAAACAGGGTTTAACACTCCCCCTCAAGCTGGACATGCCCAACTTGGACCACGAGTCCCACAAAAGAAAGATGACATCAGACAAGACCACACACACTCCCCTCAAGCTGGGTCGCAGATGCTGTGGATTTCCAGCTTGGTACTGAGCGAGGCCAGACGAGCTCCTTGGAGACCTTTTGGTGAAGATGTCGGCTAGCTGATCCGCTGTCGGGATGTGGCTAAAACTGACATGGTTGTGCTCGAGGTGGTGGCGAAGAAAGTGACAGTTCACCTTGATATGCTTCGTGCGTTCATGGAAGACGAGTTTTGAAGCAATCTTGGTGGCTGCCTGATTGTCACACCAGATATTAGCAGATTTCTGCGGAGGAAAGCCTGGAGAAGATGACAGAGCCAAAAGATCTTCGTAGTGACGGTGGCCATGACACGATACTCGGACTCCGCATTGGATTTGGAGACGACAGTCTGTTTCTTGCTGCGCCAAGAAATGAGATTGCCTGCCAAGAAAACAGCAAACCCAGAAGTAGACTTTCGGGTAGCAAGACAACCAACATAGTCAGCATCACAGAAGGCCTCAATATTCAGATGAGCGTGGTGGGAGTAGCAAAGACCACAGGCAGAGTCTCTCTTGATGTATTTGGCGATGCGGAGGACAACATCCCACTGAGAGGTGGTTGAATGCTCCATGAACTGACTCACTTTGCCAACAACGCATGCAATGTCTGGACGAGTCATGGTGAGATAATAGAGTTTGTCCACCAGTCGACGGTACCTCTTTGGGTGTGAATACGGTTCCGAGGAGTCATAGAGAGACCGTTCCCTAGGCTCAAGAGGAGTGTCAACGACGACAACCTGTGTGAGCCCAACATCCTGCAGAATATCCAATGCATATCTCCGTTGGCAGAGGAAGATGGTTTCCGGAGAACGGGAGATCTCGATGCCAAGGAAGTATGTGAGAGAGCCGAGATCTTTGGTGTGGAAGTGATGATGAATATGCCCCTTGAGGTGGACGATTTCAGTAGAGTCGCTCCCAGTGATGATGATATCATAAACATATACGACCAACAGGATGCAACCGGTGGATGTCGTCCTGTAGAACATGGTGTGGTCCTTCATACTGTGAGAGAGCCAAAAGTCGGTGACGACGGTGCTGAATCGGCCAAACCAAGCACAAGGAGACTGACTGCTTGAGACCATATAGAGAGCGGTGAAGTTGACAGACTTGGGAGTCGGCGCCGGAGACACAGAATCCGGGGGGCTGTTGGAGATAAACCTTTTTCTCAAGAAATCCATAGAGGAAAACATTCTTGACATCCAGTTGATGAAGGAGCCAATGATGATGAGCGGCCAGAGAGATGAATAATCGAACAGAGGTCATCTTGGCTACTGGAGAGAAGGTATCAAAATAGTCAATACCATATGTTTGAGCGAAGCCCTTGGCCACAAGGCGGGCTTTGAGGCGATGTAGTGTCTCATCGGCATTAAGTTGGACTGTAAAAATCCATTTGCTTCCAACCGCCTGTTTGTCTGCCGGAAGGGGGATACGATCCCAAGTATGGTTGTCTTTCGGAGTCTGTAATTCATCCCGCATCGTCTGTAGCCACCCCAGGTGAGATTTGACATCGCTAACTGTGCGGGGTATAGATACCGTCTTCGGAGCTGACAAACCCCTGTATGAAGATGTATATAGAGTACTCTGGCAAGAGCGAGTACCTTTCCGAAGTGCATGGGCAAGTCATCTGGTGTCGGGGCAGGAGCTCCGGACGAAGCAGGAACGATGGTGTCGTTGGCCGGAATGGGGGATACTGTCGATGGGCGACGAGAGTAGACCGTACCAAAATGGGGATCAACAGGGGGAGACACCAGAGGAAGGTGAATGATGAGAGGAAGACAATCATCAATGACAGTGTCGGGATGGGGAGAGGGAAAGGAGAACAGAGAGCTCTCAACAAACGAGACGTTAGCAGAGATGACATACCTCCGTAGGTCTGGTGAGAAGCAGCGATATCCGCGCTGAGTGCGTGAATAGCTGATAAAGATGCAACAAAGGGATTTGAGAGTGAGTTTGGAGAGGCCGGGACGAGTGTCACGAACATAACAGAGGCATTCAAACATCCGAAGTGAAAGTGAGTAAGGAGGAAGAGAGAAGAACAAAGTCTGAAAAGGAGTCTCCTCTTGAAGGATAGAAGAAGAAAAGCGGTTGATAAGGTATGTGGCAGTAAGGATCGCATCTCCTCAAAAATGCAGAGGCACCTGTTGGTGGAAGAGGGCATGAGCAGTCTCCAGAATATGCCGGTGTTTTTGCTCGACCACTCCATTTTGCTGGGGTGTATTAGGACAGGAGGCCTGATGAATGATGTCTTTCGTCTGAAGGAACTGCTGAAAGAGAGTTGATAGATACTCGCGCCCATTGTCCGAGCGGAGACATTTAGCAGAGATAAAAAACTGTGTATGAATCTCGGTGAAACAAATCTGGAAAGTAGAAAACACTTCAGACCGTTCGCAAAGTAGGTACAACCAAGTCATTCGTGAAAAATCATCACTGAAGGATATATAATATTTGTGCCCTAAATGACTCGAGATGACACAAGGACCCCAAATGTCTGAATGAATCAGATCAAAAGGTTTTGAGGCCCGTGTATCCACTCGAGGAATGTATGAAGTGCGATGGTGTTTCGCAAATTTACAAGATTCACAATGAAAAGACACATGCTGACTAATATCTGGAAATAGTCGATGAATGGTAGAGGCGCTTGGATGTCCCAACCGGGAATGAAGGTCCAATGCACGGGCAGAGACTAATGTGCAGACGACGGATGTCGGTCCATCGAGCATGTAGACCCTGTCCTGAAGCTGGCCTCTACCAAGTTCTCAGTTCGTCGTCCGCTCCTGAAAGACAACAACATAGGATGTAAATATTGCAACACAGTTGAAATCCTTTGTTAGTGTACTGATGGATAAAAGGTTAAAAGGACTGCTATGCACGTGTGCCACAGAGGGCAGGTGAATCGATTAAGTCAGGAAGCATGCACCAAAGCGCGCAATGGGGATGATGGAGCCATCAGCTACAGTGATGGTGGAGGAACCAACATAAGGACAGTAGGAGGACAACATACCAACATCATCGGTGAGGTGGTCGGAGGCACCTGAGTTTAGCATCCAGGCAAGGGAGCGATGACCGACGAAGGCAGCGGAACTACCAGAATGTGCAAGTGAAGCCGAAGGCGGACCTAGTATAGAGGGGGTCCGAGGAGCGTGAAGCATTCAGAGGTCTACCATGGAAAGATCCAGTGATGGAGGAAGAGCTGCGGCTGACGAGGAAGCATGCTGGATCGCTGTCTGACCCTGTCGCGGTTGCTGAGATGAGCGTCCCTGAAGAATCCAACAACAGTCGATCAGGTGGTCGAGTTTGCCACAATGCTGACAAAGGGGATGGGGACTACCCTCCTCACGACCACGACCACGTCCACGAGTGCCTGAGGAGCGACCACTGCCACGACCGAAGAGGGCATAATGATCGATGATGAGGGTGGGCGGGGGAAGAGCCCGATGGGCCTTGCTCAGGCGATGGTACAACTGTGGGATCTCCAGCGTAGATGGGCTGACGAGCATCTCGGTGGCCGTCGTCGCATACTCAGGAGCGAGGCCATTAAGAAGACTAAAGATGCAGAGTTCGTCTCGTTGGGCCCTAGTTGCCTCTGGTGTCTGGGGAATGGGCCACAATTCAAGCAACTCATTCCAAAGGGCTTTCCATTCCATGAAGTACGCTTGGAAGGAACGGTCCTGCTATCGGATAAGCGACAGGCGTTGAAGAATATCGGAGACCCGAGCCAAATTATTGGTCTCGGAATACATGTGGTTCAAGGAATCCCAGAGTTCTTTGACCGTATTCGCAGTTCGGGTGACGTCCTTGACAAAGCGATCCATGGAATTTTCTAGTAGAACAAAGATCTTTTTGGGATCCTTGAGGTGAGAATCAAGGTCCATGCCTGTCAGAGACATCAAGACGGTCTTCTGCCAGACCGAGAAATTGGTGGAGTCGAGCCGCTCATCAACGAGGCGGGTGGAGGCTGTGATCATCTGTGGTAGAGCGGAGGAGGCTGCCATTGGAGCGTCGGACATCTGCAGAGGAGGGTAGGATCAGCGGTGCGTTGTGGAGAGCGGGACCAATATGTGGTAGTGGAGGCCAGGATGTTGCAAGAGAGGCCGAGCCGGACGAAGCTGTGCCAGGATCTTGCGTATGAACCGGGAGGTGCTGGGAGAGGCAACCAGTCAACAAATGGAGGGCGTTGCGATTGTCGGGACGAGGCGGGCGACGACGACTGAAGTGGGAGGCCGACAGAGGGCATCGGGAGTCAGGAGTGCGGCTGGGAGGCGCGACAGAAGGCGCGGGAGGCGGAGCTGGGCAGAGTCGGGAGGCCGCAGGGAACCGGGAGGCGTGGTGGGTCGTCAGGCGTGAATGGACGAGGAGGGCGCCGCTGGGAGGGGGCGCGCTAGCAGGCAGGGCCGGGAGCAGGCGGGTCCAGGAGTCACCGGGATTTGCTGCGGGTGCCGGGATGGGTCGTGGGTGTCGGAAGCGGCATCTGGAAGCGGGGCAGCCGGGAGGTGCAACGAGAGGTGCGTCGCGCTAGAGCTGTGAGGAGCGCTGTCGGGATTTGCCGCGTGGTTGCCAATGGCCAGAGGGCCGCTGGAGGCGAGGAGGCGAGAGGCTCGATGGAGGCGGTGTGCGGCGTCGGGCGAGAGTTGGCAGGAGCGCCGGGAGGGGAGCCGTGTAGGGGGCGGGATACGAGAGCGGCGTTGGGAGGGGAGCCGCGTAGGGCGAGAGACAGGAGCGGCGTCGGGAGGGGTGCCTGGATGGGCTGTGGGTGTCGGAAGCGGCGTCTGGAAGCGGGGCACCCGAGAGGTGCAACGAGAGGTGCGTCGTGCGGGAGCTGTGAGGAGCGCTGCCGGGATTTGCCGCGTGGTTGCCAATGGCCAGAGGGCCGCTGGAGGCGGGGAGGCGGGAGGCTCGACGGAGGCGGTGTGCGGCGTCGGGCGAGAGTCGGCAGGAGCGTCGGGAGGGGAGCCGTGTAGGGGTCGGGAGACGAGAGCGGCGTTGGGAGGGGAGCCGCGTAGGGCGGGAGACGGGAGCGGCGTCGGGAGGGGAGCCGCGTAGGGCGGGAGTCGGGATCGACGCCGTGAGGGGAGCCGCGTAGGGCAGGAGCAGGGATGGGGGGTGCGTAGGGTAGGACCTGGGAGGAGGGGCCGCGTAAGGCGGGAGGAAAAAAAAATTAACGGGATTTACCCTCTGATACCATGTAGAGGAGGAATTCTCCTTACCTCAAGGTGAGACAGATGCCTTCTTTTATAGATTGAGAAAGAGGAATACATGACTAGGTATTCCATTGTGGCACTTGGAAATACCCAGAATAATAAAAAATTGGATTTAAGAGAAACAATATGCCAACTCTCCTTCAGGTTTTTCTCAACCCTGAACTGTGAAAACTTCCACAGCTTCGGACTGGTTCTGGGGAAGGATGCTGCCCTATTTATTTAATACTTTTGCCCATACACATAGCCCAACATCCCACTCTCCTAACATGAAGTCATACACATCAACAATTTTTGTTGTCATGAAGAAGTGCAAGTTACTCGAGGTGTCGATTTAGGGCCATACAAAGACATGTACTAGGGATTTCCATGTAGAGTTACACATATCAGTTTAAAATGTTGAAAAGGCATATGCAGGGCTCAGGGCTCATAAGACAAGTAGAGCCTGAGCCAAAACAACTCATATATATGGAAGCATATTCACTTAGAATGAAGTAATGTTGTACGGACAAGCTCAAGGGTGCCCAGGAAGGATATATTCGATCAATTTTGAAGATAGTATCAAGCATTATAAAGACACTAAGGACACATGGATGACTCTAATGAGACAGTTGTCATGGGAGTTTGTGTTGATTGTTTATCTTTGGTCAAATCTAATCATCACAACTTAAATAGACCTAAAGCCAAGAGGATCATGCCAAGAGGATCATGTGACTAAGTTGTGTATTCATCGTGCACATTAGAGAAGGGGGGGTTGTTATCCATAAAGAAACAGAAGGATTGCCACATCTGTGATGGAAGAGAAAGGTGTTTTTGGTAATCAGTGTTGCATCAATATGTATAGCGTGATTATGTTTTTGATCACTTTGTTAAGGGTTGTTGCCTCATTCTTTGTATTTTGATCATAAATAGTGAACATAGAGAGGGAGTGGCCCTTGATATTAGTAGTGAACCTAGAACAATAGTGAGCTGCATGCATTCCATGGACTAGTTACCCATATTGGGAATGAACTACACAAAAATTTACCGTTCCTGTTCTTGATTTATTATTCTGTATGCGTGTGGATGCGCGAGGGAAGATCTGAAGCATTGTGGCATTCTTGATAACTCGAGGACAAGATCATTATACGCGTGTTAAAGTTTTAAAGAGAAGAAAAGTTGTTAAAACTGGTTAACCCTGATTCGCCCCCTCCCCCCTCTGATTCGCCCCCTCCCCCCTCTTAGGGTTATTCTCTTATTCACCAGGGCTAAGACAGTGGACCTTGAAGACTAATGTTTGCCATGGCCGACGCGCGAGCATGACCCAGCAGTAGCATTCCTTTGTCTTGAAAAGTCATCCATCTCTTCAGGTTTCAAGTGTCCATGATCATGGATCAGCCAAAGAGATTTCTCTAACTCGACAACGTTCTAGGATTTGGTTCATAACTTTTACCTTGGACCTTGGGATTGCTCAAATCTTCTTCCACATGATTCCTAAGAGGGTCTTGTACAGATTTCATGAAGAAAGCTACGGCTGAATTTTACATCCAGGTTAAATAAAATCTGAATGTGGAAACATCCACTGGAAAGTGCAAATTGAAATTAGGTTTTCACTCTTCTAGCTATTGGACCAGGAAAGAGTGCTCTACTTTTCTGGTGGTGGTTATTTGCTCACAAGCCATCCACATAGTATTTTCATGTCAATTTTTTTGATGTATCATATTAATTCATTTAATTATATTTTTTTATATGTTTCTAGTACTAGACAATATTTATCTTTTAAGAAATATGTTCATTGAAAATAAATTTAAAACGATTTTTTTTAAATATTCTCTGGCTAATAATATCTTGGGTTGTGTCTTTCTAGCATCTTGTATTTTTTCTTTTAGCATATGATTGCACTATTTTATTTGCAGCAGGTATAATTTTCTTTGTTTTTCTTAAAAAATGTTCTCCGTTCTTTCTGTTTTCCATTTGGCAGATTATTTAATGTTTTCCATTTTCAGATCTGATTTTTTTTTGCATTTTTTTACATTTATTGTTGCAGATAGATTTTATTTTTAATTTCCACCTATTTTGCTTGTTACTCTACCGATGCTGCTTCCTTATATGACAGAACTTTTATATGATTGGGAGAGACAAAAACAGAACCTTTTGGAGAATATTAAAGATTGACCGATTAGAGCCTTCTGAGCTTATCATTTGTGAGGACCCAGTGACATATGTGGAAATGGAATGCTATGACCTATTAAGCCGGATAAATGACGGCAACAAGTCCACTGGTGGACTTAGATTTGTCACCACATGTTATGGAATTGTCGGTATGTTATATCCGCCAGGTGTGTTTCCATAGAATTTGGCGATTTGTTAATTTTATTACTGATTGATTGTTTTTGCTTCCCCCAAATGTAGGGTTTATCAAATTTCTGGGGCCTTTCTATATGCTGCTTATAACAAAAAGGAGGAAGATAGGTGCAGTCTGTGGTCACACAGTGTATGCCATTGCTAAGAGCGAAATTGTTCCCATTCCAAATTCCACTGTGCGGTCCACAATGGCTTATTCTAAGGATGAGAACAGGTCTTTTGTCCATTATGCATGTAAATGTAAAATGTCCCTGGTAAAACTAAGGAGGCCTAAGTGATCAACTCTTGGAAAAATATAATTTTCTATGTACTTTGATCAAACATATGATATGGTGTGGTTACTTTGATTATATTTCAATTTGATTCTTTTGGAATGAATGATTTGCGTTTGGAATTCTGTTTTTATAGCCGAGTTCTAGATTGTGGGGGGCTGAGTTGAATCTCTGTGCTGATTTTGTGAATAATCCTTTCTGTAGTGATAAATGATGCAATTTGCATCACTTTGGTCTTTTTTTGGATGCTATTATCCTGCTATAATTCATCTTTTTAGAATGCACTACAGTAACATGTCTCAACTTTTTTCTTGAGAACATGTGTATAAAATCTGTCTAGCAATACTATTTTGTAAAGACTGTTGCCATATTATTTTGCGCAAACTTACAGGGGCTACTGCATTGCTGTTGTGGTGTTATGCTTACATATGGGGTCAGAAAAGGTATCATCAGGGTTTTGCAGGGACAAGTTTTTTTTTTCCTTTCGTTTTGTTATAATTTATGTTTTCAGTAGCTGCTTAATAGTCCTCGTTCGTTTCTTTTTGATTAAATAAATGAATTTGTATTCATATGTTTTGCCTTCTGTTTGCTTTGTTGATGAAATAGATACAAGAAGCTTCTATGCACAGTGGATCTTACAAAGGACTTCTTTTTCAGCTACTCCTACCATCTCATGCGTAGTCTGCAAAAGAATTTATGTACCAATGAGACAGGACAAGTTGTGTATGAAAAAATGTTTGTTTGGAATGAGTTTCTCACTCGTGGAATTCGGAGTTGTCTCAACAATACTTGCTGGACAGTTGCATTAATATATGGCTTCTTCAAACAGGTATTTGTTAATGCAAGATTATTATTATTATTATTATTATTATTTTAAATGGCTTAGGTCTTTTAAGTGTCTGCAATTTTGTAATTTAAATATCCAGACAGCAACATTTGCATTTTACAAATACCTTGTCATATGCTTACCATCACATTTTCCAGTTTTTCTCTGAAAATTAACCTTTTTATTAGACAGCATTTTCTAAATTTGCATTTCTTCACTATTATTCTTTACTCATGCATAGAGGCTTTTACATTAGGGTATATGTAGGCTAATTTTGCATGGTGTGTCCATGCATGGCATTTAAGTCTTTATTTATTTATTTTTCATTCCTACATATTTTTATTCAATTCAAGCAATTCTTACCTCTAGAAGACAGGGAGGCCGACTTCAGTGATTGTGAAACTGCATGGTTTTACATTGTCTGTGCTTTTCTGATTTGGCTTCTGTAGCTTTTTTGTTGCTTGTGCTATCATTCACCACAGGTGCAAAGTGTGGATCACTCAATTTGCAGCACCACCCAAGGGTATCGACCTGGAAGTTTATTTTAGTATTTTAGTTCCTTATGTAGGCTTTAATGCTTGGATATTTATTGTGCTTGAATGTTTATAAGCAGTTATACATTGATAAATATAAAAACAGATTGTGCAAATTTTTTAATGTGAACTTCATGGTTTCATGCTTTGTGACATAGGTGAAATTTTCAGTATCGGGTAGGGACTTCAAGTTAACTCTTGTTGCCAGGCGATCACGCCACTTTGCTGGCACCAGGTTTGTATAACATTGAGCCATGTTCCAAGGAGTAGTAGTTGTATTTAATTCTCTTTCCATTTTTAGCGTGGGTACCTACAAAGGACCACCAAATGCAAAGTCCAACAATCTAAATCTTTTGAAAATGAGATCATTACCTACAAGGCACCACCAGATGCAAAGTCCAACAATCTAAATCTTTTGAAAATGAGATCATTGTCTGTGATGATTTGACCTCTAATCTATGCATTTGCATTGACACTTGTATTCTTGACATGTCTTTTTTTTCCTGTTTCTTCTTTTGATCCTGATGAATGCAGTGATTGTTCTACTTATGCTTCTGCCTATCTCACTGTGATTTAGATATTTAAAACGCGGTGTCAACAATAAGGGCCGTGTAGCAAATGATGTCGAGACAGAACAAATTGTTCTTGAAGATGTTCCGAAAGGATGCTTGTTACAAATAAGCTCTGTTGTGCAGAATCGGGGTTCCATACCACTTTTCTGGTCTCAGGAAACTTCGCGATTGAATATTAAACCTGACATCATCTGTATAATTTTTTCTCGTTATATTATTGTTATTAAGGTTCTAAACTCCTGCCATCTTTTGCTGATTTTTCCTCTCTTTTTTTCTTTTTTGGAGCAGTGTCGAGGAAGGACCATAATTATGGAGCCACCAGACTTCATTTTGAAAATCTTGTCAAGAGATATGGAAATCCTATAATCGTACTGAATTTGATTAAGGTATGCCTTGAGAAATTCATGTGGGAATTTTGATTTTAGGAATAATCTGATGTGATTGACTTTGCTATTATGCTTGTAATCTTATGGATGGTTGCTTACAGTCACGTGAGAAGAAGCCTCGAGAATCGATTCTGCGTGCAGAATTTGCAAATGCTATTGACATTATTAACAAAGATTTATCTGCAGAGAACCGCTTAAAGTTCCTTCACTGGGATCTGCAGAAACAATCTAGAAAGTATTTTGGCTTTCCCTTGCTTGTGTCTACTGTGGCTATCTTTCCAGGCTTGATTGATGTGAACTGATATTTTTTTCCTCCAGCAATGCTGCTAATGCATTATCTCTTTTGGGGAAAGTGGCTGGTTATGCTTTGAACTTCACTGGCTTCTTTTACTGTCAAGTACCACTACCTTTAACAACTGATGGATTACTAAACCAGTCCTTTGGGTAAGTTTAGGTGGAAGTCCTGCCATTCTGTTGTAATATTTTTTTTGTTATCCCCCCCCCCTTCTAACATGGTCTTTACATGTGGATTATTAAAAACCTTGTTGTAGCAGTCAGTGTTGTTGACAAAAGCTGTCCGAGTTTGCCATTCTCCTCTTTGCTTCCTGGTGCTATACCATTTTCTGGCTGATGCAACTTCTCCTTATTTGTGGCCAATGTGATAGTTGCAATTATTGGTGTTACTATTGAACATTTATTTATTCTAATGGATGGTTGTCATTTTAGTTTAAATTATATTTGGTTTATACATTACAAACAGTGCTTCTGTAATAGGAAGCAAGTTTTTTGCATACTCCTTTGTGAACAGTGTTCTTTTGATGTATGGCTGTTGTTCATTTTTTTTTCTGTTCATATAAATGGGACCTATTAACATTTATTAGAATGTTATTTTGCAGTCAGAATAATGATAGTGATGATTACTTTCATCAGAGCATCGATCAAAGAAATAAAGAGGCAGACATCATTCTGGGAGACAGCAGTAATGGAAGAGATGATGCGGTTGATCTCTCCATCAAACCCCAAAAGCTCCAAAAAGGAGTTTTAAGGACCAATTGCATAGATTGTTTGGATCGCACAAATGTTGCTCAGTATGCATATGGGTTGGTTGCACTTGGTCATCAGCTGCATGCGTTAGGATTTATTGATACTCCGAGCATTGATCTAGATGGCCCTTTGGCGAGTGACTTGATGGGTGTTTATGAGATGATGGGAGATACACTTGCGTTACAGTATGGTGGTTCTGCTGCACACAACAAGGTAATCTCTCTGTAATAGAATGCTTTGGAATGTGCACGCGCGTGTTCTTTAGTTAGAATTTCAAAAGAATTTGTCTGGTGGCTAGCCAGTAGCCCAGGAGAGCATTCCAGAATGTGATAACAGATTGAAAGCATTAGGGTCTGTTTGACAGCACTTATTGAAAAATTGCTTACAGTACTTATCACTTACAACAAGTGCTTATGTATAAGTGTTTCCAGATTGATTACTGAAAAAATGTTTTTCTGCCACTTATTCAAGCAGTTTTTTTTTCTTCTGGAATTTATGTATAAGCATCTTTTCAGAAACTGAACAAATGCCAATTTTTTTTTTCAAACTGCTTATTGTTAGTGATAAGTGCTATAAACAGTTTTCATCAAGTGCTGTCAGATGGATGCTTAGTGACCTTTGTTAATGCGCTTTGGGTTGTTGTATTGTTAACCAGTTAAAATTTTCTTGCTTGATATGTGTTGGTATTATTATGTTGAGGTCAATCATTTCTACATCAATAGTATGAGATAATTGAGTAGCTTAGAAGAGTTTACTCTTTTTATTCCATATCAATCACATTCTTTTATTTCAAGTTTCAAATACATTACGAAATAAGTTGGTGCTGCAAGTTATGGTTGTGTGTTCTTTGATGGGTGTACATGCACCCATTCTATTGAAAATAGTAATATATTCTGTGATTGCTTTGTTTTTTTGGTCATTATCTTATACAAGCATCTTTTATGCCAAACAGATATTCTCTGAGATGAGGGGACAATGGAAAGCAGCAACACAGTCACAAGAATTCATGAGAACGTTGCAGCGTTACTACAATAATGCTTACGTGGATGCCCAAAAACAAGATGCCATTAACGTGTATGTCACATACCTAAGTTTTATTCCGGTTACTTTAGAGCAGAAAATTTGATGCAAATGCAAATGCATCTTTTGTGCTACTTTCATCATGGTGATATTGTTAGACCGGCGTCTTTGGTCCCGTTTCTACAAGTACTTATGATCTTATGACCTTTATTTGTTTCCCAGGTGCACGAAGCCTTGGACCGACGGCCTCAAAGGTCTCTCCCATTTTAGATTAGAAAATCTAACAAAGTTTTCTATGGTCCAATTTGTTTTTTTTACTAGTTTTTGTAACACCCCGACTCCAGTAGTCCGGAGCCGGTGATTATTTTACTACACTGGCACAAAATACAAGGGATCACATCCCGAATGGTCGAATAGTTTAGTAGGTTTGGGAGACTAGATACATACATGATTATGACATTACATCCGAAAACATGAAATATAATATAATAATTCTTGTGAGAACTTTATTATTTCTTCTAGTCAATTCCTGAATTCATTCATATATCCCTTCTTTGTATCATGGGGAAAAGAAAACATAATAAAGGGTAAACTCAGATGCTTAGTAAGAGAAAACGTAAAACATAAGCTATCATAAAGTAAATGAAACATGAATAATATGAACGAGATAAATAATAATCAAGTATGTCATATAACTAATACCATAAAAATGAGACTAAATTCATGAATAACATAACAATATAAATAATCACATGGATAACAATAACTGGTTTCATAATGATAGAATGCATAATGTTGAATATCATAATCTTACCGTCGAAGCTTTATGGCAAGAAAACATACGTAAACAAGGAAAACATATGCCAAATAACAAAACTAGTTTGTCTCATGAGACCTACCGATTCATTGAAGGACTATAACAGGTTTTGTGCGTCACTAAGTCCAATGCATTCATCATATGAAAAAGGTGAATAACAATTCAATACATAATCAACATAAATATTCGTATTGAAAAACTAGTTTACGAAATGTTAATATTTTCCCCAATTAATAAATATAACATGATCATAAGCCATCCAAAGTAATATGGTGGATGATATCAAAAGAGTATATCCTTAGTAAAGCATAATATTCATCAATGAATGTTGATATAGATGAAAATACTTTAAAAAGATCACTGGAAGATTTTTGAGGAAAATACCCTTTTTATTTTGAAATCACTGATATTAAAATCTAAAAAATTCCATAATTTTGGGAAAAACATTTTCGTTGAAAAGAAGTGTAAAACCTGTAAATGAAGCTTCAAAGTAAAGAGTATACATGATGGCGGGAAAAGCCGTTTGTGTAACGTCCCGACTCGGGTGCCACTATAACTAGTGCCCCGAGCCGGTTTGCCACATGACTTCAGGCTCGCCTCCCCGTACGTCAGAGGCTGTCGACTAGCAGCAAGGGTCTAATGAACACGTGTGGAGACTATACCCTCTTTATCAGAGTAAGACACAACATATAAAATAAGAAACAATGAAACGATATAAGCAATGAACAAGCATCCAATACCAACTTCCCAAAACGGGTACATGCCCACAACCAAACAATAAATATGCCATGTCATGTCGTGTAGTGCCAAATGTAAAGGAAAACCAAAATAAAGACATGAAATATCCCTAAGACGGGTCCCGACTCCAAGTGGTTCCCTCATCCATGCACACCCTTGAGCCACAAATCAATCATCTAGCATAGGGCCTTTGCCCTTGTTCTGACCTGCAACCATGAAGTCTGCTCGGGTCACCACCAACGGTGTCTACAAAATATCCGGTCTAAAAATAGTGTATGCAAAAGTATAGTAAACAATAAAGTAAGCAACAGGTTAATCAAGTTCCATTATTTAATAAGGATGAATTAGCCACTTTAACCATTAGTTCCAAATGTTACCCATTTTCATCAAATTCACTTCGGCCCATGCCGCCTATCTAAACTATGCATAAAGGGAGTCAAGTTACCCACATCGTAGGGACATTCATTTCACAAAACAATATATCAACTTACCTTGGAGCCTCAGTCCCGGTAATCACATCATGTGTATTTTTTAGGAGCATAGAGGCTCAGTCCGACATCCTAAATCATGCAATACAGGGGTGGGGCCTAGAGCTTCAGTTTAGCCCGACTCGTGGGAGTAAAGCCTCAGTCCAATACCCCACTCATACTACTTATTCACAAGAGCATGCTTCATTAACCATTTATCGCATTTACCATTTACGTGCCACAACTCATTTAACACATTCAAGTTAGGCCAAACGCCCCCCTTATACCATTTAACATACTAAACACAATTATCATTGGTTATATCTCATAAACCCTTCAATTCCTTATTTAACAATCCAATTCCATGTTCAAGGGAGTGGCACATCCCACGGGTGATCTTTAGCCCGGTCTAATATTTCAGTTTGCAGGCGAGCATCAGCCCACGGGCTTTGTTCATGGCCATGTGTGCGTTCAAGGTTTTGAGGCTGGCAATCCCATGTTTCTCGGTTGCTTCCTGTTATTTCTGTTTTTTATTCGCCATACATGATATGGCTTAAGAGTGATGCCTTTGTCCCTCATTTTACACGTTGCCTCATATTCAATCTTTGAGCAGGTTCTTGGGAAACTTCCAACCACGCCAGGATAAACCAGCTTTATGGGAACTAAATTCTGATCGGCATTCCAATATTGAGAGGCATTGCCCCAGTTTTAGTGAAGAAAATGGCAGGTATAAACTTCTGGTGTTGGTTTTATAAGGGTTCTATAATATTTGGTATAATTTGAAAAAATTATTTATTTGTCTTTCCTTGAAAACATGAAAAATAAAAAGGTGTCAAAACATCTTATGTGGCGATTTTACAGAACCTATATGGGTATGGAAGTTGTTTTGGATATATAGGTTTAAAGTGCATTGCATCTTCTGAATTTCTTTATATTCATATATCCATTTCATCCATTTTGAAATTTGGAGGTTTTGAGAAATGATTATTTGAAGGTACTGTTTTTTCTTTCCTTCTCTTTCCTTTTTCCTTTTCTTCTCCTGTCTTCCTTTTGTTTTTTAGGGGGCAGGAGAGGGGGAGCGAAGGCGGGAGCATTTTAATCAGAATTATATGTCTAAAAAATTGATTTAACATTAGTATCAATAATTGGCGGCTAATGACTAAAAAAATGGTTATTCTGTTGCAATAATGCTCTAGTGCCATGTTCTAGGTTACAGCCGAACACAAAAGCTAAACTAAAATAGTACCATGAGTATCAATAATTGATGCCTTATGGCTAAAATAAGTTGACTTTTTGTTTTTTATCTAGGTTTATGTCCTTGCCTGTGTCACAAGTACTCATATCCATAAATGACTTGTTTTTTGTAATAGATGAACATCACTGTATGTAAATTCAGGTGCATGGTACACATTGATACGCCAATGCGTTTCTCCCTAGGAGTTGGTTTGAATCTGGGTTCTTCCACTACTATTTTATTTTATTTCCCTATCCGATAGGATCATGGAGTACTTGAATGGAGAATTGGTTAAGATTTCTTTGGCAGTGAAGGAATTACAGTAGAAATAGAACAAGAAGGAAATAGAGGAAGAAAGGAAGAACTCCCGCGAGATAAACGCTCCTCGAGGGTTGAGTCCGTAGTCTCCACTGCACCGAAGCAGTAGCCCAACCAGAATTATAGTCCTCTCTCCTCCCTACTGCCACCAGCCCTCAGTATCCCCAACCACTGCTGCCAGCTAATGAAACTAAAGAAAAGTACATATCTGCTCCTGAGAGTAACCAACCCGATAACCACTCCACAACAACAGCCCCGCACCTTTATCACTTCCCAGTGGCACTCCTGACTTGTGGTGCCCAGCCAGGCCTCCTGCTCGCCATCCCGACAACATCCCTCCCCGCGACCGGCCTCTCTCCACGCCGGCCTCCTCGCACGGCGACCCAGCACGCTTCCCTCCCGGTGCAGATCTCCTCCCAGCACCGGCTCCCCTCGCGACTCTCTCTCCGGCGGCCCTTCGACGCCGACGCCCGACCATCTGCCTCTTCCAAACGCGGCACCCTCCAGCTGTCGCCTCTCCCTGCGCCCTCCCGACCTTCAACCGACCCCGCCTCCCTGCGGCCTCTTGCTGCGATCTCCAGGCCCCGCAGGTTCTCCCGCTTGACGAACGACCCATCTCTCTTGGCATCTCCCGTTCGCTGTGACCTCCCGCAATTCGGTCGGCTTCCCGGCAGATTCCCGACCACTGCCTTCGATGCGGTCTCCTGGACTTCCCGCCGTCCTCAGCACTCCCCGACCCGCCTTGAACGCGGTCGCCCGGCTCCCCCTGTCCTCATCAGTGATTCCCGGCCCGCCTCTAACGCAGTCTCCCGGCCCCCGCCCTCCTCGGCGGTTTCTCGGCCCGCCTCCCGCGGTTTCCCGGCCCCTGCTTGAGCAACCGTCCTCTTCTCCGACCACTATTGCTTAGACTGATGGCTCTAATGCTTGTTTATCTCATCGACCGTCAGCCTGGATGCTTGACTTCGGTGCGTCTGAACATCTCACAGGGGATTCCGGTATGTTCACTACCTATCATCCGTCTACTAGTGCTTCTACAATCACTGTTGCCAATGGATCAACAATCCCCATTGCGGGATTTGACACATGCCTTTTGACCCCGTCTATTAGCTTGCCTTCAGTCGCTCATGTTTCTCATAGCCTGTTTAATCTTCTCTCCATCAGCAAACTCACCAATGGCTTAAATTGTGTTGCTATTTTTACAGTGTTGTTTTTCAGGAGCGGTCGACGAATCAGAAACTTGGTCGAGGTCATCTTAGGGCTGGGGTGTACATACTTGATATCCCACCACCTCTTGCTTGCTCATCCACCTCAGCCCGTGCCCTTGACCTTCATTCTCGCCTTGGTCATCCGCCAACTTTTGTCATACAAAAGCTTTGCCTCCAATTTAGTCTCCACCTTTCCTTCCACTGTGAACTCTGCAAGTTTGCTAAACATCATCGGGTGACATATGTTCCTCGATTGTACCCGTGTGCCGCAAATCCTTTCGACCTTGTTCATTCCGATGTATGGGGTCCTTGCGGGGTTCTTAGCCAGTCCGGGTACCATTATTATATATCCTTTACCGATGACTACTCCCGTATGACTTAGCTCTACCTTTTTTGTGATCGGTTTGAAGTGTTTTTTACCTTTCAGACCTTCTATAATGAGATTCATACTCAATTCTCTACCTCCCTGAAATGTCTCCGCTCCGACAATGGATGAAAATATTTATCCACTCCCTTTCAGCAGTTTCTCAAGGATAAAGACATTATTCACCAGACATCCTCCCTCGATACACCTCAGCGGAATGGAGTGACTGAGTGGAAACATCGCCATATTCTAGAGACTGCTCGTGTCTTTCTATTCCACATGAAGGTGCCTCTCAATTTTTGGAGCGATGCCATCCTGACTGCTACCTACCTCCTAAACCGCCTCCCTTCTTCTATCTTTCAGGGGAGATTTCTTTTCGGACTCTGTTCTCTTCTCTCCCCCCTCACTCACTTCCACTCCGTATGTTTGGATGTCTCTGTTATGTCCGTGACACCCGTAATGGTCTCTCCAAGCTCTCTCAGTTGGATGTTGTCCTCCGCATTGCCAAATATATCAAGAGAGACCCTGCCCGTGGTCTTTGCTACTCCCACCACGCTCATCTGAATATTGAGGCATTCTGTGATGCTGACTATGCTGATTGCCTTGCTACCCGAAAGTCTACTTCTGGGTTTGCCGTTTTCTTGGCAGACAACCTCATCTCTTGGCGCAGCAAGAAACAGACTGTCGTCTTCAGATCTAGTGCGAAGTCTGAGTATCGTGCCATGACCACCGTCACTACGAAGATCCTTTGGTTTCGTCATCTTCTTCAGGAGCTTGATTTTTCTCCGCAGACATCTGCTCATATTTGGTGTGACAATCAGGCGACCATCAAGATTGCTTCAAATCTCGTCTTTCATGAATGCACGAAGCATATCGAGGTGGACTGACACTTTCTTCGACACCACCTCGAGCACAACCATATCAGCTTTAGCCACATCCCGACGGCGGATCAACTTCTCGACATCTTCACCAAAGGCCTCCTAGGGGCTCGCCTGGGCTCGCTCAGTTCCAAGTTGGGCATCCACAACACCTGCGACCCAGCTTGAGGGGGAGTGTGTATGACCTTGTCTGTTATCTTTCTTTTGTGGGACTCGTGGTCCAAGTTGTGCATGTCCAGCTTGGGGGGAGTGTTAAATCCTCTTTTTTATTATTCTCGGTATTTTCGAGCCCCACATTGGAATACTCAAACATGTATTCCTTTTTCTCAATCTATAAAAGAAGACCTCCACCTCACCTTGAGGTAAGGAGAATTCCTTCTCTACAATACTTCCGGATCAACCAAACATCGGAGGAGATAGGCATCCTTTGCCGAGGTAAGTATGGAGGGCGTTGCGGTCCACTGGTTCACCATCTTAGGGGAAGTCCTCCAGGAATACACCGAGCAGTTTAGATATCTGGCATCGCCACTCCCGCATCAACCTGAGAAGTAGTGCGTGGGTTATTTCTTCCATGAGTTGCGAGAAGAGAGTCACACCTCGGTTCGAATAAACAACCCGAGGTATAGGCAATGTGCCTGGCCAGAAATTTTAAGTTAGCAATAAAGTACTGGGTCCCCGGTTTCATGTTAAGTCATTGGTGAGTGGGGCTGCAGCTTATCATTTTCAACAACCTGAGAAGATGTTGTACTGTGGTCTTGTGGATTCGGAAGCTTTCGGGTGTTCTGAAGTTGGGAGGAGCATCTGAGAGATTGTTTGGCTTGCACGTGTACAAAGGGCGTAGTATAAAAAACCACTAACTAGTAACCCTGAATCACTGCTGTCCTGTTTTGCTGCATGATCTTTCTTTCGGGAAAGCGGCCATGCTGTTCAAAGCAAAGAATGCAGTGAGGGGGAATCTTCATATCCAAAGCTCAGTCTCCTGGGATCGGATCATGGGCCCCATAATCTTCAGGTTGGCCATGGTTCTTTGAGTTCAAATTCATCATCTGTGGATTCTTGTGAAAACTTACAGAACTCCTTTACAAATCAGAAAGTAGTTAAAACTGGCAGTGCTCAACCAACTTCATTACAAAGGGCTGTTTCTTTCAATTATGTTCAACTGTGTGCCCAGGGAAAGCTCTTTGTGGAATCCAATCTAGTAGGAAGGTCCAGCTTTCAGAAACTTCTTGAGCCAAGCCGGCCGCTTTGTCCTGGAATTGCTCAATATAGAATTTTTCTTGGCAATGTCCAAGAGAAGTCCGTGAAGACCAAGTGGCAGCTAGAGCTTCTTCTTGTGGATCTTCCTTGTGACCATGAAGCACGTGATTTCTATGAAACATCAGATCAACTTTTGGAACCCCTGCTGCTATGCTTGGAGTCTTTGCAATCTTGTTCCTCAGGAGTGTTTGCTGATGGTCCGAGCAAAGGGGAAACTTACAGAGATGTAGTTGGTAGCCCATATTATCTTGCACCTAAAGTCTTCTCTAAGTGTTATGGTCCAAAGGCAGATGTGGGGAGTGCTGGGATTATAATTTATTTTCTCCTATGTGGGGTCCCTCCATTTTGGTGAGATACAAAGAAAGAGATTGATAGGAACTTGGGAAGAGTGGGTGCTGGGGAGCTGCTGTGTAAGGATCCTGGGTTGCTGCTGTTCAGGGGGGCGGGTTGGGAGTGTCTTATTACTGCCAATGGCACTATTGTAATATGTAATAAATAGTTAGCTGGTTAGTGGGAATGGGCTTGTTAGGCGGTGGGTGGGGAACATTAAATTGGGCTTCAGTAGTTAGGTTGGGGGATTATTGATATTTTCTTGGTGTGGTTTTCAGCTCAGTAGTTAGGTTGGGGGATTATTGATATTTTCTTGGCCCGGACCTTCCTGGTCCATTACTTTGTCAAATTATGGTGTTTGGGGTGTCCCAGACACCATTGGTGAGCCAGAAGGGCCTCGATGTCGGTGGCAGGGTGTCGTTGCGGTCTCACCGATCGGTCTCACCGATCAGTGTCTCACCGATCGGGCTCACCGATCCGTGTCTCACCGATCCGTGTCTCACTGATCGGCTTCACCGATCGGTCTCTCCGATCGGCTTCACCGATCGGTGTCTCACCGATCATTGCCGCACCCAAACGGTGCGACCGTGGGGTGTCGGGTTTCTTTCCCCAGTTTTCCCGTAACGCCTCCTTTAAGTCTTCATACCCTTTTTAAAGTGGTTTAAGGCCGTTTTTAAGCCCATAAATGATATCTTAAATCCCCTAAGAGTGGGGCGACCCTCAATTACCAAAACATGTGGCCTTTTTTCTCGGTGTCACACCCTTTCCCGTGTTTCTAGTTTAGTTCCTGTTACGTGTTCTTTTTCTCTGTTTAAAGGAAACCTATTAACTCACACCCGTTATAATTATTAAATCTCAATAAATTCTAACGTGTTCAACTGCCCAACCGCGTGATCAAACCACGATCCGCTTTTTAAGCACTTCGAGATTGCACATCCCGTGACTCTAGGATCGGGCCTTTATCACCGAAATCTTCTTCCTCGGTCTCTTTTGTTCCCTCCGGATGCGCTTGAAGTCCTAACTCAGGAGACGAGTTGTGCGCCCGTGCTGGAGCTCTTCCCGCTCAGCCTTCGTGGAGTTTTTCCTGCTGCTCGCGCGACCACAGTTCTTGGCACGAAGAGGAAACGTTGATCCTTGATCATCCGGGTAGGGGTTTTTCCTTCGTCTCTCTTTAACTGTGCATCATGCGGGGTGGGTATGATGATGATCCTTCAGGACGTAGATGAAACCAACTTTAACGAAGATAATGAATGAACCCTTTTAAAAAATAAAGTGGTGGGAATGGTGATGTTGACGTTGCTGTGTTACCTTTGTTTTTATGTCGTGAATTGTATGGGCTTATGTCCACTGAAAATCGTGGCTGTTGGTGGTCCTTTCTTGCGCACTAATGAAACTTTATTTTCTGGATGATCTCGTGTATAAATGGCTGTAACATGGAAACTAGTTAATCACGTAAACTTGGTTGATTAAATGGATGTCTGATGAATAAGAATCCCTGTGTGATCACTCCGGTTAACCAAACAGAAAGAAGGAACTTAATAGATGGTGTTGGTTGAATTCGAAAAACTTCCTTGCTCTGTTTTGGTGGTATGTATGGTTTCTATGTTTGATGCCTTGTGGGGTGACATAGAGGGGAATGGAACCTCTGGTTGAGGGGTTGTTGGTTTGAAAATCTAGGGCCGTGTGGAGCCGGTATGCTGGGGCTTGGTTTGGTTCCAGTACTTTGAGGGATCTCACGGATTCCTTTTGTTGTTGTGACTTTACAAGAGGACCGAGTGTGAATGCTTAAAATTCTACTTGACCGCTTTTCCTTCAGTTGTTTTGGCTTGTGGTTATGCTTGTTAGTTGCTCGGTAGTGGAGGAATGTTTCAAATAGAATCACTTGAACATGTTAACGAGAACGGGTACAATGGGGGTTTTGTTTTCCAGAAATGGGTTGTGTTCTGGTTGTGGCTGTTGCGTATTTGTGCATGTATGGATAGCAGCGAGAGTGGTGGTGTACGGGCTGGCTGTCTGTTTCGAAAACCTTAGGTTGGGATGAGTGCTTGATTACTTATATGAATAAAATGTAGTTCTTGTGTTTCTTATGTGCACCCCACCTATGTTGAGCACTTCGTGCCGAACACCCCCATTTAATGAGGGATGGTGTTTTTCCCAACATTTCTATGAGTGACTGGTTATTAGCTCATTTTCTGCTCCCTCCCCCAGGTAGCTCAAGATTCTTCGGGAAGGCTGTGACGACCTAAGGATTATTATGGCCTAAGTCTTTTCGGGCAGGGTGTGTTGTGGTGGTTGACCCAGGTGTGTGCGGGCAGGTTTGTTTCCCAAGTGTCTTCGGGATGAGGCCCAAGTGTCTTCGGGCGTGGTAGTGGTGGTTCTGGCCCAGGTGTCTTCGGGCGTGGCGGTGGTTGTTGTGGCCCAGGTGTCTGCGGGCGAGGTGTGTGGTTGTGGTGGCCCATATGGTTATGGTTGGGGGCGGGACAAACGCGTGATTGTGATGATCCATTTGGTTGTAGTTGGGGACGACAGTGGGACTGCAGTGGAGTTTGTGGGGGAGGTTTGATGTGTAGGATGTCCTAAATAACCAGTGGGAAAGCGGTGCGGGGTACCCAAATATCGATGTGCTATTACTATTACTTTACCTGACTTACGTTATTTGGAGAGAGTAACTTGATGAGACTGGGTGGATAGTTTTCTTGCTAGGTGTTTTGGTTACCTCTTTTCTCACGGGGCATTAGAATGTCTCCCCACTTGTGCACGATAGCTTTTGGTTTCCCTACTGAGTATACCTGTATACTCACCCTACGTATATAAAACCGCTTTTAGGTTTCCAGGGGGACTTTGAGGACCGTGTTGGACCTTACTAGTTTGAGCGTCGGGAGTCGTCATTGCTGTTTTTCTTTTCTTTTGGTACTTTTCTTCAGAGTTTTCTTGTACTTGTATCAGTTTATTTTGAACATGCATATAAGAGTGAATTTTTGACTTTACTTTTACTTTGAGTTTTTGGAGTTTGGGTTTTACCATCTTATCTCTCGATCTTGTTTTACAAAAAAGGTATGCCTTCCATACCACGTGAGATTCTATACCCTTGGTGCTAGTCGCCACTCCGGGACCTATTGAAGGCGGGACTCGGGGGTCATTATCTCTCCTTCAACTTGAAGAAGGGTTTAAAAGTTTGCTGTTCCTTCCCTCATCTTGGTGAAGGCGGGCCGTGACAGTTCTTCTCTTATCTTTCTTCCTTTTCTTCTTCTTCTTTTCTGTTATTGCTGTAACCTGCATTGCTGGTATCAATTGAATTCTCTCTTTTCAACTCTCCCGCATCTGGATTCCTATCAATTGGTGCTTTCAGTGAGAGAGAATCGCTGTCGGAGAGAGAGGTTCTAGAGAGAGAAACTCAAGAAAGAGGTTCCTGATCGAAAAATTCCGGAAGAAGCTGACACAGCAGCTTAGGCGAACACAATAGACGCAACAACTTCTTGATCGAGTGTTTAAGTAGCTGACGTTGTAACTGTTTCTGCGCACATGGAGATTCAGCTGTAGGAACTCAATGCGACAATGGCCAAACTAGACAGGGGCATGGAGGAGTGGTAGGCAACCGTGCAAATGAAGATGCTGGTTTTTACAGGAAATGATCCGGAGTCTTGGATCACTAAAGTTGAGAATTATTTTTCGATCCACCAAACTCCGGAAGTGATGAAGGTACTGAGGGCGTGATTGTAACACCCCGCCCCTTCTCATTGGCTTGGGAAGAGGCGAAATGGTTCTGGCCTTAGGTGACATCCCCAAGACACCACAAACTGACAATAAATGCCAAGGGCATTAAAGGATAGTGGGGACGATTTGCCCTGAAAATACAAAACTTGTCAAGAGACATACAACATCCCATAATAGACTAAATGATGCATGTAAATAAACCACATAACTCAATACAATACCAATACAGAAAACATCACAGTACAACGCGAAAAAGAAAAGAAAATGCAATGCTACGACTCTAAGTAGAAAGACATCGACACCAAAGTGGCACCATCCCAGACCAAGATGCAGACACTCCCAAGCTCCAACTTCAGTAACCAAACCATGATGTCAAGGATCACTACTAGAGAAGTACGACACGTGATGCTTCCTTATATCTTGGTAGGCGACATCTGCAAATACATAAAAGTACCCAAGTAGAGGGTGAGTACAAAACTCAAGTAGGATTTTTCCAAAGACTTCCCATCACACGCCACTAGAACAAGAGATTAGCATATTTTAATAAAACAGGAGAAAAGCAGATATGCAAAACAGGCCAAACTATAAACAACTTTCATATAATAAAACATCAAGATTAAATTCTTAAAACAATTTCATTTCTATTGGCATAATTAACTCAATTTCACACCCACACACACACACAATGCATGCAACCATGGACCTCCCTATACCCGTGAGTGGTAAGTCATCCTATCACCATGCCGTCACTTGGTAACCAACTTGACGGTGGTACTTCCGGTCATGATTTGTCCCAAATTATCATTATTTGATGGTGGTACTTCCAACCATTACCCATCCCAAATTATTATTATTTGACGGTGGTACTTCCGACCATTATCTGTCCCACATAAACATGAACACACACCACACCTTTATGCCAAAATTACCAATAAAAGATTCATTTAACAAAATCCTATCTTTCAAAACCCACCCTATTGAAATCACATCACCAGGGGTTTTTCAATCAATTTCACAAGAGATTTCCAACACAACATAAATATGATTTAAAAAAGATCAAGCCAACAAGTTCTAGAACGATGGAGTGGGAGAGAAGCCACCTACCTCGATAAGATTAGCTTAAAGGATCCAAGATGATTCCGCGGATTAAACCTTTTTGTCTTCCGTTCCTTTACCAAAATCCAAGAAGATCTGGTGAACACAAATATGAACCCATAGATCCAGGTATAACAACACCGATCTATGGTTCAAATCAAGTCAACACAAGGAGATCCAACACAAGAAGGGTGAACGGAACCCTAACCTTTGATTCCACAAACCGCCGCTCAAAGATTCGATGTCACCAGAGTTCGGACGTTGAAAATCGCTGGAATTTGCCTATGGAAACCTTGGGAGTTGAGAGGGAGAAGAAAAGGACGTGTGAGAACAAAATGCACGCTGGCCGTATTTTAATTTGCTAGCGCGGGAATTTACAGGACATGTTACTTATATACATGTCGTTTATTTTCCCGAGGCCGGATACGCTGGAAATCGCGTCGGCTCGATTTTATTTTCTGGAAAAACCAATTACATGACGTGTAACTTTTACACGCCGCGTATTTGTTCTGCTGCGTTTTCCAGCAGCCAGCCCAAATGTTCACACTTCCAATTAGATTAAATCAAGACCCCAGAAAAAAGAAAACGCACTAAATGGCGACATACCTCAAACCTTGGGTGCTACAATAATTGTGTATACCAAATACATTTGGAAATTGGATTTTATCATTGACAACAGCTAAGCCTGAGATCACTTGGTCACAACTCAAGGAGAGATGCTTCGGGAGTTATGGTAGTTGACAGTGGATGAAACTTTCCAAGCTGGGATTAATTTCTCAGTCCAGCAGGCATATCCGGAGCAGGCGCAGCAGATGGAAATTGAAGCTGAAGGTCTGAAGACTGCTGAAGTAAGCTTGAAAGTAAACTGGTCCGGTCTGGAAAAGTTTGGCAAGAGGCCAACTGTTCCTAGTTTGGAACTGCCAGATGGTGTAAATTCTAAATCTAGTTCGAGTCTTGCAGTACACGGTGTAGTGAAAGAAGTGTATCCAGTCGCAGAACCGCCAGAAGAGAATGGGCAACAGTCGTAATGGAAGCTGCAATCCGTGCAAGTACCAACACTGGCTCTTGTTGCGATTTCTGTTCGACAATAGCAGGTGGAACAAGAGACGAAGCTGATGCGGAAACGCCGGGAGTCGTAACGACAAAACAACGATTTGGAGAAGAGTAAAAGGGAAAAAAACAGAACGAGAACACAAGGATTTACGTGGTTCGGGAATAATCCCTACGTCCACGGAGAAGCAGAATTTCACTATATGTCGGGAGCACAAATTAGAGGGAGATTTCTTAGAGTTTCTCACCAAGGAACCTTAGTCCAAAGTGGGCTACAAAAAGAGGAAGACGGTCCACAGTTTCACCAACCGCACAGGAAGTCCGCATCACTACAGTGAAAGACGGCTACCCAAGTCAAAAGTGCTACAGTGACTGCCGGCTGGAAGTCCAAGGAGCTACAATGAACGGCGGCTGGAAGTCCGCGTCGCTACAGTGCCCTGTTGGTATTGGTCAGTCAGCTCTGCTACAATGTCAACATTGCTACAGTCCCCCCCACCCCAAATTTGGGTTGGGGATCTTCGGCCCCCAGACCTCCGGAGCAAGGGCGTGTTGCCCCCTGCAACCTCCAACGAGCTCACCGCGGAGCTCGACCCGCGAAAGTTGCGACCTGGTGCACAGTACGGGCCACAAGCAGTCGGCCCAAACATTCAAACCGGATCGGGCTACACCAATTCAACAGAAGCAGGAACAGATAAGAAATTTGGCAGATTTTTCTTTACATTAGTCTATTCTCGGATTTTCGAAACCCTTGCTTGAGGCTGAGATTACCAATTCTGGATTCTCTGTTCGGCAATTTACTCTTGGTTTTTCGACACCTTTTCATGAGGAAATTCTGGAGCAGTTGAAACACACTGAGAACAAAGCTAAGAAGGTAGAATGTGAGGAAGGATGAGCAGGTCAAAAAGCTGCAATAAGAAGCTACAAACGGATGCTAATAGAATCTGTAGATGCTGGGACCTGGGAGGTTGACATGGGGGATCAAAAACTGCCGCACCGAAAAGAGCATCATTGTGTTCCTAAAACTACTGCTAAGGAAGAAGCGAAGTCTGCTGCACCATATCATTTTGATGCTTCCTCTGTTGATCTGGATGGATCATTGGTGCAAGCCTCTCCAGCACACAAGCTAGATATGGAGCAGAAATTTCTCTGTCACGAACTTCCAATCTTTCATGCCTACAGGTTGGATCTTCTCACTGCAGTGGGCAGGCAACTATTCCAACATGCTGCGGACACATCCAGGCACCTAGAATGGTTAAAGGCAGAGTTGCAGGAAATGGGAGTTTCTTCATTCCCCCCTGTACAAGTTGCTGTATGGCATGATACAAATGGACCAGGTTCTTTTGAGCCTGGATTCTGCATTAGTTCTCCTTCAGGAAGTGGGAAAACCCTAGTGACTGTTGGAGTGAATTAGCTGTCCAGGTTAAGTAATTGCATCTCTTGCACCTGCAGTGGGCTTAACTGTTGGAGTGACTGTTGGTGTGGCTGTTGGGTAGTAGCGGAAAATTCAGAAGCTGAGGCCGAAGATCTCCTGCACGATGCCATTAAGGGAAGGTTTGCTGTTGTTGGTGTTAAAGATCAACAAGCAATGGATCTTTTATTAGCTGGTGCTTTGGAATGCTCAGAGTTGTTGCTTCAGGCTGGTGCTAAGGTGTTGGCATTGCGAAGACCATTACTAGACAGTGAATTGGATTATGAAAATGAGTTTTTCGTACTGATGTTGTGGTTCTTGAAGCACACAGCTTGCAAACCACAGATGCTTCATTTTCTGAGACTTTATATGGCTTGTGAAGGCGAGCAGTGAAATGAGAGCGGCGAAGAATATTCTTCATTTTGTTGCTGCTTGTTAGCCACTGCTACATGCTGGAAATGAATTGCTACCATTTGCTTATCAACTGTCAAATCTACTGGTTTCCACCATTAAATCTACTGGATGCGACGAGATTCTAATTGTTAGGTCTAAATGCACTTGGGATTGCGTCTGCTGAGCTACTGGACAAGAACTGATGAATATTTTTAGAATTTCGAAGATAAGAAGCCACGAACGTGAGAGACTTCGGGGCCCTCTGTTAAAAATATTACAAGGTACATGGCTTAGTGGTGCATACGCAGTGCTTGATTATGCCCAAACTTGTTTAATTGCAGCTCCTGCACCTGCAGTGGGCCTAACTGTTGGAGTGACTGTTGGTGTGGCTGTTGGATAGTAGCAGAAAATTCAGAAGCTGAGGCCGTAGATCTCCTGCACGATGGCATTAAGGGAAGGTTTGCTGTTTTTGGTGTTAAAGATCAACAAGCAATGGATCTTTTATTAGCTGGTACTTTGGAATGCTCAGAGTTGTTGCTTCAGGCTGGTGCTAAGGTGTTGGCATTGCGAAGACCATTACTAGACAGTGAATTGGATTATGAAGATGAGTTCTTTGCATTACTGATGTTGTGGTTCTTGAAGCACACAGCTTGCAAACCACAGATGCTTCATTTTCTGAGACTTTATATGGCTTGCGAAGGCGAGCTGTGAAAGTGAGAGCGGAGAAGAATATTCTTCATTTTGTTGCTGTTTGTTAGCCAATGCTGCATGCTGGAAATGAATTGCTACCATTTGCTTATCAACTGTCAAATCTACTGGATTCCGCCATTAAATCTACTGGATGCGACAGGATTCTAATTGCTAGGTCTAAATGCACTTGGGATTGCGTCTGCTGAGCTACTGGACAAGAACTGATGAATACTTCTAGAATTTTGAAGATAAGAAGCCACGAACGTGAGACTTCGGGGCCCTCTGTTAAAAATATTACAAGGTACATGGCTTAGTGGTGCATATGCGGTGCTTGATTATGCCCAAACTTGTTTAATTGCTGCATCCATTGGAGAAGTAAATCAACATTGTCTTCCTGGAGCTGGATTGGCCAGAACGACTCCTGCAACTGCACTTGATATCAAGGACTATTCCCTATATTTTCACCTTGAGGACAAGGTGGCTGTTCATGGAGGGGAAATGATAGGAACTTGGGAAAAGTGGGTGTTTTTTGTATATGTATATATAAATATTTTTCAGTCCGCCATATCCGCAACGCCATCTGCCATATTTCCATGTTGGATTTTTGGCTCACCGCCATAAGCCGCCATTTACAACTATGCCAAAAAAACATTTTTCATACAATGTTTTATATCTTCTTCGCATATAGGACAACTAAACTTTCTTTTAATACTCTATCCCGACAAATTATCATATGTAGGAAAGTCATTTTTTTGTATCAAACAACATAGCTCGGTGTAAAATTTTCTTTCTTTTGAGCATCATACACCGTAACACATGTCACCCACAATAATTTCAAATCTCCGATTAATAGTGATAAGCATATGTCAATGTCATTATCAGGTTGATTCTTAAAATTATCATAAAAAACATTATGTATTTGCTTTTCATGCATAGTCAGAGGTAAGTTATAAATTGCCAACATAAGTAGTCATGTACTATGAGTGTTGTTTTGCACATCTTGAGGATTTATTCCTTCTATGGGTATAAACGATACACTGATGCTTGCAAGCTACTTGGACTCGACTCGAAAAATGCTTGAATTTGACTATTTTTTTCTATATGAGTTTTGTTGCGGAATCGTCGAGTGTCGCAATGACAGAATCGAGAAACGAAAGAAAATGCAGAAGAAGAAGAAAACACGCAGAACACACAAATTTACGTGGTTCGGGAATAATCCCTACGTCTACGGAGAGGCAGAATTTTCACTATAATCGGGAGCACAAATTACAGAGTTTTTTAGGTTAGAAACCGTAGTCCGAAATGGGCTACATATGGAGAAGACGACCCACTGTTCCGAACAAGAAGTCCGCGTCGCTACAGTGAAACGCGACCACCTTTGTCAAAAGTGCTACAGTGGCTGCCGGTTGGAAGTCAAAAGTGCAATAGTATAGTTGACTCCGAAGTCCGTACTGCTACAATGCCTGTTTGTGTTGGTCGGTCAGCTCTGCTACAGTGGTCAGAGATGCTACAGTGCCTGTCGTTGTCGGTTGGTCAGCTCGACCCGTGACAGTTGTGGGCCACAAGCATTTGGCCCAACTAGATCGGGCTACACCAATCCAACAAGTTCGAGCTCGAGTTGGTCGAATATTAACTTGAGCCAAGTTTGAGTATTAAAGTACCTTAATCAAGCAGTTAGTGTGCTTAATTGAGTATTGTATATTTTAATATATTATTTTTTCCAATATCTATTTGTTTAATTGAGTATTGTATATTTTCTGAGCTTGAGCTCGAGCACCATGTTGCTCGCATTTGGCTTGGCTTGTACACACCTAATTCCATTCATAGATAACGGAAGACAAAAGTTTCATACCTCATTCCCTAATTCAAGGAACTCATTATCAATTTTGTAACCATTGAGGAACATCTGTTGGGTGGTAAAGTTCTTTACCTTGAATTCTTTTATCTGCATTTCATGTTGATTGATTGTGTAGTTTTTGGATTGCCGTACATGTCTAAATTTTGGGATAATTGAAAAGTGCCATGAAACTTTTGACATATTTGATTTTTTTTTCATTGAGTAATGCCACATTGAGGCATTTTTGTGATGAATCCTCCTTCCGAAATAAAATATAATGATTAGGACAAACATGTATCTTTTTGTAGATCATACCTAAGGAGCATGACATCTGTTTTGATTGTTAGGTTTGGTGTGGAAATTGTTTTCCGAGTCAAGTGTCAGAGCTCTGAAAGTTCAGTCACCAGTAGCAACACTTTGGAGGATCCAGATGGAGGCAATTCACCAACACCATCGAAGTCAGAGTTCAGGCAGCGAAAGTCACTTCATCGGAAGTTCAGGAGGTGGACGGGTCAGTTCACCGGAAGCAGTAGCATGAGTCGAACAGAAGTTCGACAGGCGCTTCAGGATGTCAGATCAACGGATGTACGTTGGACGAATAAGTTCAGCGGATGAAGTACAGTGAAGGCTGAGTATGAGAATGTTGAGGAAGAACATCTATCGATGCATGTGCTCAGAGTGTCGGTCATGGATTCAGAGGATGCAGTGAGGCAAATGGTAGAGGTAACTACCCATTGTCGAACGAAATCTGTAAGACCGTTAAACCAAATGCTGATTTTCATGACTTAAAGTCACTGATAGTGAGACATGAAAGCTTTCCTCGCAAAGGAAATGTTCTCCAAAGTCCTCATGTGGAGCGGAAGATGGAGTGCACTATTCATCCAAAGTCCTCATGTGGAGCGGAAGATGGAGTGCACTATCGGATGAAGGTGCTGACTGGATAACCGGCGGAGGCCTTCTATAAGGCCATCGGTCCACATGTGTTGAGGAATGACAGACGACATTGACATGATTTGACAGTGAGCCGACCGAGCCAGACCTGAAGGCTGAGGTGGCTCCGAAAGCAGTGCATCTGGGCGAATCCAGGTGTTGGTGGCTGAAATGCCGAAGGGAGGAGCAACCGGAACATGCAATGATTAGCAGACATTGGCGAGACTCTTCCGGTAGTTTGAGTAGGGTTGTTGGATGTTGAACATCCCTTGCAACTCAGATGTACATTCGATGGTATGAAAGAGGTGATGTCGTTCTCCCGTGGATGTTAGACGAAAGTTTGAAACACGTAATTCCTTGTGTGCATTGTGTTTTTGCCTTTGTGCTTCCATGTGTGTGTGTTCATCTTGTGCTTGATCGCGTGTACGTTTGTCGGAAGGAGGACTGTGAGGTGTTCTGTACTAGAGGAAGCCAAGGTGAGGACTACTTGATGTTATGGTTGGGGTGTGTGGTCTTCCCAATTCCGGTCTTTAAAGTTGCGGGGGATGAAAGCATCGATAGCTGTGCTGCTACCTTTGGTTGAAGTTCCGCTGCGATGGATAACCGGCAGTACGAACTATCGGTGATTGGGGTTTTTTGTGCACATCATCCCCAACAAATGGTATCAAAAGGTTGGGCGTAAAGCGTTTTTGGTGGAGCAGTTTGTCAAGGACTAGGAAGGAGCATGGCCGAAAGACTGCAGAGTTCCTCATGATCAGGTGGTCCATTAGGATGCCAGAAGGATATCACCGGAAGACGCCAGTACCAACAAATTGTCTAGATATCGAAAGTCTTTTTTACTGTAGGAGTCGTGCAGCGTTTTCCGTTCATTGGGTGACATTCTGTAGCTTGGTGGAAGACTACTGAAATTCCAATGGAAACCGATGATCCCTTACGTTGATCGGATTTTGTGGAAGCTCACGTTTCTGGTGGAAAGCGTTGGATGGGTCAGGCTTGGTTTGACAATTCAGTTGTGGAAGCTGCAGATCTTGGAGAATGTCGGTGATGCTACTCTTGGAGGGTCTGTAGTTCCGTTGGATAGAGAAGTTAGCCGGAAGAACAACGAACTAGAATGACATGACAGCAAGGACAAGGATTATTTCAGTGGTTTTGGTCAGAGATGATGCATGTTCCCGGAAGGAGCTGTTAGAGGAGATGCCAGTCAAACTAAGGACAATCGATGAAAGATTGAAAGGTCTGTTTCTCGGAAGTTCAAATTTTAAAGGTTTCACAACCTGTAGCTGAGAGGGGGTGATTGAAAAGTTGTCGTGTGTTTGCTTGAGCCCATCTTAAGAAGATGAGGCGTGACACAGTTCCCGTGTTCAACGGAAGATGATCAGCGGAAGAGTAGGAGGAAAGTGGAAGAGCATGGTGGAATTCACGCTGTGGAGGGGGGATTTCATGGTTATGGAAAGTGTGAGCAGGATTCAAAGCTTTGGAAGGTGACAACCATAAGGAGTGCTGGCATGCCTGGAATCAGATGACTGAATGATGGAATCTGAGCCATGGTTGTCTCGAGCGCACTGGAGTGAGAGAGGCGGAAGGATGAGAATTTCTAAGTCGTATGAAGTATTGCTGGAACTCGGTGGCAGAGAGTGAAATCTTTAGTGGCAGTGACTGGAGTTCAAGTTCCGTTGGATGCTCTTATAGAAAGCCATTGTACTTCAAAGCACCTTCATCAGAAAATCGAGAAGAGCCATGATGTATATGGACTGAAAGTTGGTCCGGGGGATGAAAATGAAGAGCAAGAGTTGAAGTTTCAGAGGGTGAAATTTTGGAGGACACTTCAGATGTTCGGGAGCAGGACAATTGTTTTCTCATCTATAAGTCTATGGGAGATGTGGACTTGGACCACGCTGAAGCTAGAGAAAGGACAACCTCAAGTCTCGACACAATTCTTTTCAAGTGTTTTCGACTTTGTGGAATGATCTTCAGAAGTTTGTCAGAGTGTTGGAAGGACCTCTCGAATGGAGGTGGGATCCTTGAAGGATCGAGATTAGGCAAAGTAGTGGGAGCAAAGGACCACGAAGGCCTCAGTTGCACTGTGCAAGAGTTTCAGTGGGAGTTTGTCAAGGTGATGACATCAGACTTTCTGATAGTACCTGATAATACCAGATGGAAGTCAGTTTTGATGGTGTCGCTGGAGTTCGGTGTACTGGAAGCTCTCGGGTTACAGGGACACAGTTAGATTGTTGGAAGCAGACGTTCGGAGGAGCAAGTCCATGGACCCAATGCGCGACGCAACTTGTTAATGGAAGTTCAATAAGGTTGGAGGATGAAAACTCGGTTCTTGTTTGCATTGGAGAAAGTCCATGAAGGCTTTCAGATGAGTTTCATAGGTGCAACTGAATGACAGATCGTGGTTCCAGATGCTAAAGAAGAATTCTTTCAGTGGGAGCCTGGACTATCAGAAGGAAGCATGGCGTGGAGAACCATGTGAGTGCTGCAGAAGGAAGGTGAATAGAAGCTGGTCAGAGAGACTTTGGTGGGAGCATGAGAATAGTCTTCGAGTGGGAGACCGTTTGACTCAACTTGCGAAAACAATTCTCAAGTTGGTGATTGTTAAGTTTGGTGTAATTGTTTTCCGTGTCAAGTGTCAGAGCTTTGAAAATTTAGTCACCAGTAGCTATGTAAAGACCTGTAAATTTAAGGGAATTTTTTTCTTAATTTTCTTTGGGATTTTACGAGTACGCAGTTTCTGACGGCACCTGATTCCGAGGCCCGGTGTGCCCGGAATCATTTTTCGAAATTTAGCTCGGGTACGTTCAGTGAACGAACGAGCGGGTTTTCCTAACTTTTGAACCGGTGCTCGGAATCGAAATCCGAGGGCACCGATGAAACCGCAGCACCGGTAATTGCTTAGGAACACCTTTTCTGGAGTTGCGTTTGCTCGGGTGAGGTTAATAAATAAATAGGTTAACTAAAGAATGAAATAAAAATTTGTGTTACAATATTTATTATCTATTGTAAGTAGTTTTAACCTATGCATGGATGTTGGAGTGGGGCCCAATACATCCTAACTCCACGTGGTAGGATATTAGTGAAGTGGGGCCCACACGAGCCCCACCCCTTCAATTCCATTAAACCTCCCTCTTGCAATTTATTGTGTAACACACCCGCTCCCCCAAATTAATGACATGTCAACTCTTGCAATTAATTGGATTGTTAAATGCTCTTCAATTAATTTAATTAATTGAATGAGATCTTTTGAATTTCAAATTAATGTTGGCATGTGTGTGTGTGAATAAAATAAGACAAAGTCTTATTTTATTTGTTGGGGATTCGTTGTGTGGAAGAGAGGGGAGAGCTCTTGCGGTCTTGAATGACATCTCCTTCCTCGTTGAAGAACGCGAAGAACGCCGGAGCACCAAGGAGAGACGACGTGCCGATCTCTCCCTTCTTTGCAACCGGTGTGGGACGACATCCTCTTCTTCGACGCTCGCCAACGCCGTCAACGAACCACTCTCGCGACGCCGTTTTCCGCGACAATCTTCTTTCGACGACTTCTTCGAGGTAGGGGTTTTAAGTTCAAATTTAATGGATTAAATTTGTGCCTTGTTTGTCGAAGTTGTTTTATGTTAATTTGGGCCGCCTGTTATCAATTTAACGGGAGGAGGTCGGACCGCCCGAACACGGCCGATCCTCCTCCCCCTTGTTGTTGTATTCGTTGTGGCTCGAACGAATGCGGCGCGGTGCAACGACACCGCGCGGAAACGAGGAACGCGGTGAAGAAGCGCGGCGCCGTCGCCCTGCGCCGTTGAGGCCGAAAGAGGCCGCGACCGGAGCATTAAGAAGGGCCGCGGCCGGGGCGGAGGGGCGCGGCGCCGGTCGGACCGGCCGGGCCGCGCCAGCCGGGCCGGGCCGCGCCTTGATGGGCCGGACCCGGATCCGGGTCGGGTCGACCCAGGGGGTCTCGGGCCGGGTCGGTCCGGGCCCAAAACCCCCTAAAAACGGACAGGTTCGTTCAAACGCTCGTAACTTGGGCTACGGACCTCCGATCGACGCACCGTCAGTTGTGATGCGATCCTTGGATCGAGACGGTCATTTCGATATATTACACTCAAGGTTTCGGAGAACCTTGGGTACGGCCGGGTTGGTTCGAACACGAAACCAACCGGACCCTCGAAGCGGAAACGCCTATAACTTAAGCTCCGGACGTCCGATTGACGCGCCGTCGACTTTGATGGTTTCCTCTTAGTGAGACGGACCTTTTGGCTTACTCCACTCGAGGTTTGGACGCAGTTGGAGTACGGTCGGGTTGGTTTTGACTTAAAAACCAACCGGGCCCCTGGGACAGAAAAGCTAATAACTATCAGACCGGGCGTCCGATTGACGCGCCGTCTGTCGCGTTGAGTTCCTTTTGTCGAGACAGAACTTTGGGATATATCAACTCTGGACTACGTGTCAGTGGATGTATTGACCCCCTTGGCTCGTGGAGCGGACCCTCCTGGAATCGAGCATGCTGTGTGCGGGAACCCTAGAGCTGGCTGCGATTGCGACGACGATGACAACTGTACTGAAATCCTCCGTGGGTTCGACAGCGACGACGACCGTACTGAAATCCTCTGTGGGTTCGACGACGATTACTACTGTTCTTGTATCCTATGTGGGTCCGACAGTACTACTGTTCTTGTATCCTACGTGGATCCGGCAGTATTTGACTCTGTACTTGTATCCTACGTGGGTCCAGCAGAGTAGCTGGTCTTGTATCATTTGTGGGTCCGACAGCTTAGCTGGTCTTGTATCCTACGTGGGTCCGACAGCTTAGATGAATCAGTGGCTACATCTGATCATCTCTATCGTCTTACGAAGAAGTATACCTGTGTGAGCTGAGTCTTGACTTTCAATCATTATCTTTGATATGATTGACTTGCTATCCTAAGTGGATTGAGTTGTGTTATCCTGTGTGGATTAGTTGTGCTATCCTGTGTGGACTAGATCGAATTTGGGCTCGAATGTTGGAGCCGAATTGGAATTGATGACTTAGGTATATGTATGAGCATATGTCTAAGTAGTGTTGGTTGTTAATTCGTGATTGTATCTTTCCTTTGTGGATTATCCATTGTGTATTCTGGGAGACCTTCGGGGGTCTCGGGGTCCCTACTGAGTAGCGTATACTCACCCCTGCACAGGCTATGCCCGCACAACGTTGTGTTGGATGCAGACGACGGACAACGCTGATCGTGGTTGAGGCTTGTGGAGCAAGTCAGTACCTAGAGGCGGACCACTGGGCGGGACGTACACGGAGTGGACGACTGGACCCGAGGAGCTGAGGAGGAGACTATCTGTACCCACCCTTCAGGTGAGATTTCCAGTGGACGGCTCGGCGTTGCTGCTTTACTTTTCAGTTGCTGTACTTTCTGTTCAGTTGTACTTTACTTCAGTTGAGTTTGTATTTTGGCCCATTTACTTTCCAGCACTTACAGTTGTACCCAGTTTACTTAGTGTTTACTTCAGCTTGTTTACTTTGTGGTGTTTGTTTACTTTATAAAGGCAATGCCTTCCCTTTTTATCGAGATTTACGCCTTTGGTGCTAGTCGCCAGCCCCTGGCCTAAGGAAGGCGGGCTTGGGGTAGTCACGGCACGGGTCCTGAGGACGGGTCGTGACAAGCTACTTGGGAGGGGATCCCGATGGAGGTAGTTCACCAGAACCATGGAAGTTCGAGTTCAGGTAGCGAAAGTCACTTCACTAGAAGTTCATGCGGTGGACGAGTGAATTCACCGGAAGCATGCATCGAACGAAAGTTCGATGGTAGCCTTAGGATGTCGGATTAGCGGATGTACGCTGGATGGGTGAGTTCAGCGGATGGAGCACAATAAAGGCACGATATGGGAATGTTGAGGAAGAACATCTACAGATGCATGCACTCGAAGTGTCGGTCATAAATCCAGAGGATGCTTTGAGGTTAATGGTAGGGGCAACTACTGATAGCTAAACAGAAGTTCGTTGGACCGATGAAGCAAATGCTGAAGTTCATGACCTACACAATCACTGATAACTAGACGTGGAAGCTTTTCTCATAAAGGAAATGTTTGTCAAAATCTTTAGTGTGGAGCAGAAGATGGAATGCACTATTCACCGGGAGTCGGTGGTTGATGCATAATGCATTGTCTGCTACAGGCGATCGGAGGTTGCACAGTGCACTAGAGGGACACCTGCATCTATTGGATGGTGGTGTTGACTGTTGGATTAGTGTAGCATGATCCTATTTGGATGATGTTGGGCTGAATGCTTGCGGCCCATATTGCGCACTAGGCAGTGTAGACTTTGGCACGACTATAGTAGCAGGGCTGGCCGGCGACTCCGACAGGGCACTGTAGCTCTGCGGACTTCCAGTCGTCGGTCATTGTAGCAGCTTGGACATGGGTGGCCGATACACTGTAGCGATGTAGACTTTTAGCCACCTTTTACTGCAGCACATCAGACTTTCTGTGCGGTTGGTGGAATAGTGTTTTGTCCTTCTTATTAGCCCATTTCGGGCTAGGGTTTTGTGTGTGCTTGAGAACTTTGAAACTCCTTGTAATTTTGTGCTCCCGACTATAGTGATTTTTCTGCCTCTCCGTGGACGTAGGGGTCATTTTCCGAACCACGTAGATCTCTGCGTTCGTGCTCTTCTTCTTTTGTTTCCGACTTTTCTTCATCCGCAAATCTGTTCTTTCGCTGCGACTTCCGGTGTTTTCGCAACAACTAGTATTAAAGGTTGAGTTCAGAATTCTCGAATTGAATGATGACAATAAAAGAAGAGAAGGCGAAGATCGATCGCTTTGATGGAACTGACTTTAGTTGCTGGAGGATTATCTTTATCAAAAAAAGATGCATTTGCCGATTCTGGGTTTTAAGCCAACGAATATGGAGCAGACAGAGTGGGAGCTACTGGATCGACAAGTTCTTGGAGTTGTGCGCCTTACGTTGGCAAAAAATGTGGCGTTCAACATCAGAGAGGAGAAGACGACGATTGGGCTGATGAAAGCTCCCGTGAATATGTACAAGAAGCCTTCTGTGAAAAACTAAGTGCATTTGATGCGACGATTGTTCAATATGAAAAAGGTTGAAGGGAGAATTGTTGCAAATCATATTAACAAATTCAACACCATCATAAGTCAGTTGACATTGGTGGAAATTGCGTTTGGCGATGAGGTATGTGCACTGATCTTACCGTCTTCATTACCTGACAGTTGGGAAGCGACTGTAATAACTGTTAGCAGTTCTTCAGGGAATACTAAGCTGGTTCTGAAAGATGTGCGGGACCTGATCCTTAGTGAAGATATTCGAAAGAGAGAATCAAATAGATTCTCTGGTTCTGCTCTGAACGTTGAAGGAAGAGGAATATATGTGCAACGAGACAGTCATAAAGGACGATCGAAGTCAAGAGGAAAGAGCCAAAACAAGGCAAAGGGGGCTGGTCTTACCCGCTGGACTAGCAGGAAGAATGGACATTCCAAGGAGTGCAAAGATAAACGAAAGGCGCGTGAAACCAGTGGAGCAAACACGATGGCTGAAGGAACTGATGATGTGTTGCTGCTGAGCGTGGATAACCCTATGGACTCTTGGATTTTAGGCTCAAGGGTGTCTTTCCATTCCACGTTGGAGAAGGGTTTGATGAACAATTATGTTTCTAGCAATTTTGGCAAGGTACATCTTATTGATGATGAACCTTTGCAGATCGTGGGGAAGGGTGATGCACAGATCAAGACCAACAGTGGGTGTTTGCTGGTTCTGAAAAACATGAGGCATATCCCTAGTTTAATAAGAAATCTTATTTCTGTGGGGCACCTTGATGATGTAGGCTTCAATACCACATTCACTGGTGGTGCTTGGAAAATTACCAAGGGAGCTATGGTCATAGCTCGGGGAGCAAAGAGTGGTACCTTGTACAATATGACAAAAAAAGCATGGACATGCTTGCATCAATAAATTGTGTCAGAGATTTACAATTGTGGCACTACAGGCTAGACCACATGAGTGAGAAGGGGATGAAGTTGGTGACGACAAAATGAATGCTACTAGAGCTGAAGTCGGTGGAAGTTGGTTTATGTGAAGATTGCATCCTTGGAAAGCAGAAGAAGATATTATTTGCAAAAGGAGGCAGAACACTGAAGGCTGAGAAACTGGATCTGATGCACACAGATGTTTGGGGGCCTGCACCGGTACATTTTCTTGATGTGTCATAGTACTATATAGCATTTATTAACGACTCAACAAGGAAGGTATGAGTTTACTTTTTGAAAAGAAAATCTGATGTGTTTAAGATGTTTCAGAAGTAGATGACCATGGTATAGAATGAGTCAGGATCAAATTTGAAATGCTTGAGGTTTGACAACGGTGGGGAGTATGACAATCGGGAGTTCAGAGAATTCTGTTCCAATAGTGGAATTCGGTGAGAGAAGACTATCTCAGGAATACCACAACAGAATGGTGTAGCTAAAAGAATGAATATATGACACTGAATGAACGCGCCAGGAGCCTGAGGGTACACTCGGGGTTACCCAAGACCTTCTGGGCTGATGCAGTGAATGGCAGCATATCTCATTTAAAAGAGTTCATCTGTACCAATGACAAAATGTCTACCCGAGGAGCTCTGGTCTGGTAAGGAGGTAAGACTCACATTTACGAGTCTTTGGTAGTTTGACATATATATATTGATGCTAATGCAAAGGACAAGCTTGATGCTAAGTCCAAACCATGCTTCATTGGGTATGGTGTTGATGAGTTTGATTATTGCTTTTGGGATGATCTCAACGAGATGGTCATCAGGAGCCAAAACGTGATATTTAATGAAGGTGTCACATACAAGGATCGCCATACAGCTGAAGATGAAAATGAGAACAAAGATTCATAGTGCAAAGAGCAAGTGGAGCTTGAAGATGTACCTGAGCATGAGATATCAGAACCAGTGGAGCCTACTCAAGTGGAGTTGAGGAGATCAACAAGGGTGAGAAGACCTGTGCAGAGGTATTCACCATCCTTCCATTATTTGTTATTAATTGACAGTGGAGAATCGAAATGCTTTAAAGAGGCAATGCAGTTGAAGGAGTCGAGCAAGTGGGAGTTGGCCATGAAGGAAAAATTTCTTCACTACATGACAACAATAATTAGGAGTTAGCACATCTGCCCCAAGGGAAGAAAACATTGCAGAACAAATGGGTATATCAAGTCAAGGAAGAACACGATGAAAAGAGGAGGTTCAGGGCAAGACTAGTGGTGAAAGACTTTCAACAAAAGGAGGGAGTGTATTTCACTGAAATTTTCTCACCTGTAGTGAAGCTTACCACCATTCCGGTGGTTCTCAGCATTGTGGAATCAGAAGAACTGTATCTTGAGCAGCTTGATGTGAAGACGAATTTCCTTCATGGAGATTTGGAAGAGGACATCTATATGCAGCAGCCAAAGGGATATGTTGAGTCTGAGAAGGAAGACCTGGTGTGCAAATTCTAGAAGAGTTTGTATGGGTTGAAGCAGACACCCAAGTAGTGGATCAAAAAGTTTGATTCATTTGTCTAAAAATGAATACAAACGATGTGATATGGATCAATGTTGCTACATGAAGTCTTTTGGTGATGAATATATTATATTGCTTCTGTATGTGGATGACATGCTCATTGCTGGATTATGTATGCAGAGGATCGATGAGTTGAAAGGGCAGTTGGCCGAAGAGTTCGAGATGAAGGATCTTGGAGAAAATGACAAGATTTTGAGGATGAAGATCAAGAGAGACCGTGCAGCTAGAACCTTGATGTTATCTAAATTGGAATGGTTTTGAGCAGATTCAGTATGTTGGAAGTAAAGTCGGTTTTTATTTCCCTGGCGAGTCATTTCAAATTATCAAAGGAGCAATCACCGAAGACGATAGAAGAGGTTGAGTACATGACAAAGGTTCCATACGCATCAACTGTTAGAAGTCTGATGTATGTCATGGTCTGTACTCGATCTGACATTGCTCATGCAGTGAGAGTTGTGAGGAGGTACTTGGCTAATCTTGGAAAACAACGTTGAGAAGTTGTGAAGTGGATACTGAGGTATTTGAAGGTAGTATCTCTATGCTTTGGGAAATGAAATTCATTGTAGGGGTATGTGACTGCCGACTTTGGTGGTGACGTCGACAATAGGAGTACCCAGTGTTGTCAAAGGCGTGCGGCGCAATAAGCCGCAAAGACTGTTTGGGGATGCGGCGCGAGGCGCAATTAAGGCGCAACTAAGGGATGCACACATAATTAATTATATACGGTTTTCAACAATATTTTAAATTTAAAAAAACTTAAATTCAATCAAAAAAATTCAAATTAAAATACATACTGATAATTTTTAATCAAAATCATAATCAATTCGTGGTACAACGAGGCGCTGTTGTCGGTGATGTTTTTATAGTCTGTTATGTTTTTTTATTAATATATTAAATATTCTATTTAATTGAATTTATGACTGACCCGCACAACAGTTTTGGCCTCCTACTCCGATCTCCGTCCCGATCTCCGTCGCGATCTCCGTCCCGATCTTCACCGATCGCCCTCACCCACCCCCACCCCGAATTTCATTGGGGGCCACCCGCCACCCCGACTTTCGTCACCCTCGATCTCCACCACCCCTGTCTGTACCCCCGATTTCTGTCTGTACCCTAAATTTCCATCCTACCCTGATTTCCGCCGCCACCCCCTATACTGTCACCCCCGATCTCCATCGCCCCACTCTGCTGTACCTATAGGCAGTACCCATGATTTTTATCGCCCCCGATCCCAGCCGCCACTGGTGCGCCTTAGGGCGCCTTGCGCTTTTACCGCCACTGGGTTTGGCGTGCGAGGCGCGCGCCTCAGCGAGGTTTCACCTCACCCATATTGAGGCGCACGTGGTGCGCCTCGCCTTGCCTCGCGCCAAGGCGCGCTGTGGCGCGCGCCTTTGACAACACTGGGAGTACCACAAGTCATGTATTTTTACTTGTGGATGAATTGCAGTAAGCTGGATATCACAATTGCAGAAGGTGGTGACTTTATTCACCACAGAGACAGAATAAATTGCTCTAACAGAAGCTAAGAAGGAGATGGTTTGACTGAAGAACTTCTTGAATGAGTTGGGAAGAAAGCGAGACGAGAATGTATAGCACCGTGATAGTCAGAGTGCTATACATCTTGCAAAGAACCCAGTGTTTCATGCCTGGATGAAGCACATTAAGTTGAAGTACCATTTCATCAGAGGTTTGATACAAAATGGGTTGCTAATATTGTAGAAAATTTGTGAAACCAACAATCCGACAACCATGTTGACGAAGCCGATGGTAATACAAAAGTTAAGGCACTGCTGTGCCTCTGTTTGTCTCCATTGATTAATGGAGGATGAGAGGCAGAATATGGGTGGACACCCTGAGAGCGCAAAAGGAAACAGTTGGTATTTCATGAATCGTCAGCTTGAAATTGAAGTTGTGAATGGAAAACATGCACACCAGTGAGTGAAGAAGAGGAACTCAGATTAAGTATGTTGTCTAAATCAGTGATATCGAAGCAAGTCAGCGTAGCGGATCTGACTCCAAGTGGGAGATTGTTGGATTGGTGTAGCCCAGTCTTATTTGGATGATGTTTGGCTGAATGATTGCGGCTCATACTACGCATTAGGCCGCAACTCCGCAGGTTGAGCTCTGTGGTGAGGTTGTTAGGGGTTGCAGAGGGGCAATGCGCCCTTGCTCTGGGGGTCCGGAGGCCTTTGGCCCCCGACCCAAATTTTTGGTGCTGTAGCAGCTATGACTAACTATAGCAGAGCTGACCGGACGACACCGACGTGACACTGTAGTAGTGCGGACTTTGGCATGACTACTGTAGAAAGGCTGACTGGCGACACCGACAGGGCATTGTAGCTCCGTGGACTTCCAACCGCCGACCATGGTAGCAGCTTGGACTTGGGTGGTCGAGACACTGTAGCGATGCGACTCCTGGCGTTTTCGCAACACTAACTGGGTGACCGGCTGGGGTCCTCTATAAGGTCATTGGTCCACATGTGGAAAGGAACGACCGACGACATTGACTTGATCTGACAGTGAGGTGACCGGGCCAGTCCCGAAGGCTTAGGTCGCTTCGGAAGGAGCGCACCTGGGCACATTGAGGTTTTTGAGGCTAAAATGTCGAAGGCTGAAGATCGAAGGGAGGAGCAACCAGAAGATGGGATGACCAACATACATTGGTGAGTCTTCTTCCGGTAGTCTGAGTAGGGTTGTAGGATGTTGAACATCCCTTGTAACTTAGATGTACTTCCGATGGTATCGAAAAGGTGTCGTCGTTCTACCGTTGATGTAGGACGAAAGTATGAACCACGTAACCCCTTGTGTGCATTGTGTTTATGCCTTTGTGCTTGCATGTGTGTGTGCTGGCACAACTACTGTAGCAGTTCAGACTTTGGAGAGAACAACACTGTAGCTCCGCGAACTTCTAGCCACCAGCCACTGTAGTAGCTTGAACTTGGGTGGCCGCAGTACTAAAGGAGTGCAGACTTCCAGCTATCGTTCACTGTAGCACAGTGGGTTTACTGTGCGGTTGATGACACAATGCTTCTCCTTCTTTATTAGCTCATTCTAGTTAGAGTTTCTGTTCGTGTGTGAAACTCTGGAATCTCCCTGTAATTGTGCTTCCGGTTTTAGTGAAGTGATTCTTCCTCTCTGTAGACGTAGAGATTATTCCCGAACCACGTAAATCGGTGTATTTGTGTTCATCATCTTCTTCTTTTGTTCTGTCTTTTCTTCATCTACAAACCCCTGTTATGTGACTCCCGACGTTTCCGCAACGGTGTGTTGGTTGTGTGCTTGATCGCGTGTACGTTTGTCGGAAGGTGGATCGTGTGGTGATCAGTACTAGAGGAAGCCAAGGTGAGGACGACTTGACTTGGCTCCTGAGGTGCGAGGTCTTCCCAGTTCTTTTCTTTGTAGTAGTGGGGGATGAATGCATTGGTAGCTGTGATGCTACTGCTGATTGAAGTTCTGCTGCACTAGATAACCGATAGTACGAATTACCGGTGATCAGGGATTTTTTTGTGCACATCATCCCCAACATTAACTTCACTTGTTTAACAAAAATTTCATTGTCATTTGGTAACGTATCTTTCAAGAGAGTAAGTAATTTTGTGAAACCAGTGTCACTCCATGCATTGGTCGCTTTTAAGTAAAATAAAGTATTGATGATTGCATTGTAAATTTAGTACCACCTCCATATGATGACTTCTTGCACAATTTTCCAACCTTTTACATTTTAAGATAGTCTCAAAATTTATTTTCAATCATTGTTGTCATTTCTTCAATGCGATCTAAATCATAACATGTACTTGTGTTGAAATAATGTGATGCATAACTCATATTGTTATTCCATTCACTACATTCATTGACCTATTTTCCATGTTTAGTTCACCATGTGTAGTTATGATCAATTCCTTGAACAAGTAAAGTGTTCTTCCAACTCATTTGCACAAATTTGCCCGGAGTAACTACAATGTAAAGTCACACACATAACTTTTGAGGTGTTGTTTGTATGGTATGTTGGAAATCTAATGAACTATTTGACATCATCTTTACATTCTTTCGACAATTGTTTTGCATCCTTCTATTTTTGATCCATATTTATCATATGATGTTCCTATAATAGATATCAATGGTGGGAAAATTATTGGGAACATTTCGAAAAAATACTAAAATTGACAAAAATTAAATCCAATATGGTTAGATTATTGCAATTGATTTAATTACATTTTCTATTTTAAATTCATATCTATCCAAGTTCATGAGGCAATCACATTTTTAAAGTCGTTTATTACATAAATTTAACTGTATCTAATTATCTATATTACCATACTTGGTTCACAGATCTATAATAATCATGTTTATTCATTCAATGCCAATGAGAGTAAATTTTTAATTATGATATGAATAAAACATAATTTAATCTTAAATCCTGATGATTGTATAATAATTAATAAAAACATTATTATGTTATTTATTATGTGCTATGATAAGTCGAGTTTGGAGTGATTGTTATTAAAATGAATTACTCTCTAAATCAAGATTTTGACAACAAGATAAATCGTTTTTATGGTACCTGGGGCGTTGATTTTTCCTATAAAAAGAAAAGTTAGTTTACTCAAATTGTAAAAATCAGTTATTTTCTGAATTTTCATCGGTAAATCCATCTTGTATTCATAATTTAATTTTTAGTTCTATCACTATTATAAAATTCTACAGCTTGACGAATCCTGAAAAAAATCAGTATGAAAAAAATCAAGCTGTTGGTGTATGTATCCCACATCGGACTCATTGTCTGATGTGGTATTTAGTATTCATTATAAAATAACCTCATGGCCTCCCTTAAAGAGGAACCTTGAGTTTTGGGTCTCCACTCTCTTATCATTCTACATGATATCTGAGGGTGTTCTCTAACCCGAGCCCTTCCTCTCATTTTTTCCCCGGCTAGGGTTTCCAGCAATTCTCCTCGGTGGAGGGCGGCGGCCCTCGGCCCTTTGGTCACCATCACCGCCGCCCCTGCCATCTTTCGGGTGCTCCTGCGCATCCCTCTTCGGCGGCATCTCCCGCCGCGCATCCCTCCCGTGCGCCCCTGTGTGACGGCCCCTCGCACAATGACCTTATTGCCGGCCACTCACTGTGCGCGATCCCTGCGCGCAACTCCCTCCTGACGGAACCCTCCTGCGGGTCGCCCTCCCGACGGGCCGCTCCTCCCTGCGCATCGGCTCGGTGGCTTCCCCCTGGATCTCGAAGGCCACGATCAATCTCACGGACTACAGGCCTTTATCCCTGACGTATCCCACCCAGAGGCTCCTTCCTTGTGCGCGACTGCGTCTCGTCCTCCGCGGCCCTCCAGGCCCCCCCCCGATGCTAGCACCGCCTCCTCCTACAGAACCCTCTCGGCGTGACCCTCCAGGTCGACAGTCCTCTCACACAGTGACCCCCCTGGTCGGCCGTCCTCTCATGCAACGACAACGCCTCTCTTGCTTCCCTGTGCGTGCCGGTGGGTTCCAGGTGCTCCCCAAATCCGACTCTTCTCCCCTGTTTTCCACCCCTCCTGCTGGTGGCCCTCCTCCCTGCAGTGGCATTTTCTACTTTGTTTTTGGTTTTTTTTTGCCGGAACTGTTGCTGCCCAGGCTCCTGGATTTTCTCCGACATCTTCTCTGAAGAATTCAACCTTCCGCTCCATCGATCGACCCTGACAGTGTGGCTTTTCCCAACGCTTTATCGACCGGCCTGCCAGCGCGTCTTTCTCAGAGTCCCGTCGACCGGCCTCCGCCTGCACGGTTCTTCTGTTGCGCCTCAACATCTTTCAGGACCATCTTCAACCATCCATCTTTTTCATCTCAAGGGGGAGGTGCGATCTTGAGAGGGAGCTGCAATCGCGGATTTCTTTTTTGTTTTGTCTTGTTTTGTAATCAAGCTGGGCATGTTCAGTTTGAGGGGGAGTGTTTGCAGCGTCTGTTGATTTCTTTATTTTTCTTTATGTGTTCAAGCTAGGTACACCTAGATTGAGGGGGGGGGAGTGTTGAAGTTTGTATCCCACATCGGACTTATGGTCTGATATGGTCTTTAGTATTTATTATAAAATAACTTCAAGGGCTTCCTTGGAGAGGAATCTTGGGTTTTGGGTCTTCACTCTTTTATCATTCTACACAAGCAATCACTAAAATAATTCACATAACATGTTTTAAAAACCCTATCAAAACCCTAATAAAAATATATTCCAATTTTTTTTTTATCAAAATACAATTATCAACTTATCTATCTCAAAGTTCAACCCTCAAATATTGAAAAAGTTGATTATCACATAAACAAATTAATTTAAAACAGTTAGTGTACAAAAATTATTAAAAGTTGCTTCTTTCATGGAAAACAAATAAAACATATATATATATATATTGTTGGAGTCTGCATTCCACATCGGACTTGAGGTCCGGTGTGGTCTTTGTTATTTGTTATAAAAGCACCCCAAGGGCTCCTTTAGAGAGTACACCTTGGGGGTTCGGGTTTCTCTCTTTTTATTCCTCTACATGGTATCAAAGGGTTTTCTAACCCGATCCCTCCCTCCCGCCTAGGGTTTTCCGACATCAAGCCCCCCCGCGGGGGGCGGCGGCCTCGGTGGCCATAGGTTTTATGCCGCTGCCCCTTCGCCTCGTGGCCCTCCTGCCCTAAGTGGATCGCTTCTTCCTGGCGCTTCTGCCCCGGTCCGGTTCCCCTCTGCCTTTGCCCTTCCCGGCGGGTCTCCCTCCCATGCGGACTCCCGACGCAGCTGCTCCCGCGACGCCTCCCCGTCGGTCCCGGCAACCACGGCTCCCTGCGCCTCCCGCTGCTGCCCGCGACGCCTCCCGTCGCGCCTTCTGTCGCCCCCCGCGGTCCCGCTGCGCGCCCATCCCGGCGCCCGCTCCTCCTGCGCGCGAACCCTTCCCGCCGCGGCTCCTCCCGGCGACGGGCTTCCTTGCCCGGCGGTTCTCCCGCCTTCCCCGGCGCGGCTCCCCGCCCCGACGCCCTCGCCCAGCGGCTCACCTCCCGCGATCCTGTCTGCCCTGCGCTACTGCATCTCGCCGTCGCGGGTCCTCGTCATCCCGACGGCGCTCCAGACTCTCTCCTGGCAATCCCGAGCGGGATTCCTCCCAGCGCGATAGCCCCGCCTCCCTCCCTCTGGCCGGCAGATCTGTCGGCCTCGCCCCCCTGCCGGCGATCTCTCCCAAGCAGCGGATCTGCCCCTGCCGGTTCTTTGTCCCCCCGACGACCGGCCTCCATTCCTGCCGGCTCCTTCGGCAGCAGCTGGCCTCAAGCCTCGTCGGCCCCTCTGTGCGACAGCGGACCTCCATTCCCGGCCAGCTTCCAGCGCTGCCTCCCGCTGTCCTGATCCCTCGCCGACCTCCTCCTGCCCTCCTCTTCCGGCCGCCAGCCGACTCCAGTTTCTCCCAGCGGCTGCCCAGCTTCAAGTTTCGGCTCTCCGGCACCTCCTGCGGCATCCCCGCCTCGCCGACATCTCCTGACGACTTCAGGCAGCCGCATCTCTATCCACCGGCACGCCCATTCGCAGGCGCAGCAGCTCGACCACCTAGGATTTGGGCCCGTTGGCGCCACCAGATCCCGCAACAATTCTGCGGAATCCCCGCCTCCCGTCGTCGGCCCCGCAAGTGCGGTTTTCCCGGTGCTAGTTTGGATTTCTCGGCATTTCATCGACCGGCCCCACTAGTGCGGCATTCCTGGCGTTCCGTCAACCGGTCGGTCTGAGTGGTTTCTTCTGCTGCGCCCGCATCCTCATCCATCCATCATTTTGAGGAGGAGCTGCGATCGTGAGGGGGAGCATCAGTCTTCCGGCCTTTTTTTTTTGTCTTGTTTTGTTATCAAGCTGGGCATGTCTAGCTTGAGGGGGAGTGTTAGCGTCTGTTTTGTTGCTTTCTTTTCATTATGTGTCCAAGCTAGGTACACCTAGCTTGAGGTGGAGTGTTGGAGTCTGCATCCCACATCGGACTTGAGGTCCGGTGTGGTCTTTGTTATTTGTTATAAAAGCACCCCAAGGGCTCCTTTAGAGGGTACACCTTGGGGGTTCGAGTTTCTCTCTTTTTATTCCTCTACATATATAATAACTGTAGTTGGGTGAATTCCCCTTACCTCAATGTGAGGTGAGGACATCCTTTTATAGATTAGGAAACAAATGTACAGGATGGGTAAGTCCGATGTGGGACTCACCCATTTACACTTAAATGGGTTCCAACACTCCCCCTCAAGCTGGACATGCCCAGATTGGATAGAGTCCCACAAATAGAAAAAGACAACAAAGACACAGGACCATCTCAGACTCCCCCTCAAGCTGGGCCTGGGAGGCTGTGAATACCCAGCCGGGTAGTGAGAGACTCAAGGCGAGCTCCGGGAAGACCCTTGGTGAAGAGATCGGCAAGCTGATCGGCCGTCGGAATATGGCCGAAGCCGATATGGTGCTGCTCCAGATGGTGGCGGAGAAAGTGACAGTCCACCTCGATATGCTTCGTCCGTTCATGGAAGACGGGATTCGATGCAATCTTCGTGGCGGCCTGATTGTCACACCAGATATGAGCAGGAGTCGATGCGGGGAAACCGAGCTCATGGAGGAGATGACGAAGCCAGAGGATCTCAGTAGTGACGGTGGCCATGGCCCGATACTCGGCCTCGGCACTCGACCGGGAGACGACAGTCTGCTTCTTGCTGCGCCAAGAGATGAGATTGCCGGCAAAGAACACGGCGAAACCCGAAGTAGACCTGCGGGTAGCGAGGCAGCCGGCATAGTCCGCATCACAGAAGGCCTCAACATCCATGTGAGCCTGATGGGAGTACTGAAGGCCACGGGCAGGGTCTTTCTTGATGTATTTGGCAATGCGAAGGACAGCATCCCACTGAGAGCGGGTGGGATGTTCCATGAACTGGCTGACTTTGCCAACGGCACATGCAATGTCAGGACGTGTCATGGTGAGGTAGTTGAGTTTCCCGACCAGGCGGCGATAGCTCTCGGGATGAGGAAAGGGTTCCGAGTCAGAATGAAGGGAGCGTTCCCCAGGCTCAAGGGGAGTGTCCACTGCAGTGGCGGTGCTCAACCCGGCATCCTGCAAGATATCAAGAGCATACTTGCGCTGACAGAGAGAAATAGTGTCCGCAGTCCGGGAGACCTCGATGCCAAGGAAGTAAGTGAGGGGACCAAGATCCTTGGTGTGAAAATGCTGGTGAAGATGCGCCTTAAGACTGGCGATGCCTCTGGAGTCGCTCCCTGTGATGATGATGTCATCCACATAAACCACAAGCAAGATACAGCCATGCGCCGTCGTACGGAAGAAGACGGTGTGATCCTTCATACTGCGAGATAGGCCAAAGGCTGTGACGACCGTGCTGAAGCGGCCAAACCAAGCCCGAGGAGACTGCTTGAGGCCGTAGAGGGAGCGGCGGAGACGGCAGACATGGCGGTCGGCACCAGAGGCCGAAAAACCAGGAGGCTGCTGGAGGTAGACCTCTTCATCAAGAAAGCCATGGAGAAAAGCATTTTTAACATCCAGTTGATGAAGCGGCCAATGATGATGAGCAGCTAGCGAAAGGAAAAGGCGGACCGAGGCCATCTTGGCGACTGGAGAGAAGGTCTCAAAGTAGTCGATGCCATACGTCTGAGCAAAGCCCTTGGCGACAAGCCGGGCTTTGAGGCGGCAAAGAGAGCCATCGGGATTGAGACGGATAGTGAAAATCCATTTACAACCGACCGCCTGTTTGCCCACCGGAAGTGGAACAAGATCCCATGTATGGTTGGCATCCAGAGCCTGCAATTCATCCCTCATGGCGGCAAGCCACCCGGGGTGAGATTTTGCTTCACCGACTGTCCGAGGAAGCGATACGGTCTCCAAGGCTGACAGACCCCTGTAGGAAGATACAAAGAGAGGAGTAGTCTGACAGGAGCGAGTACCTTTCCGAAGCGCAATCGGCTCGTCCGCGGGAGCGGGGACAGGAGCAGCAGACGAAGCAGGAACAAGGTGGTCCTCGGCCGGGATGGGAGGTACAACCGATGGACGACGGGAGTAGGTCCGGCCAAAGAGATGACCGGGAGGGGGAGATATGAGAGGTGGGTGAACGAAGAGCGGAAGACAGTCATCGATGGTAGAGTCAGGAGAAGGAGAGGGGAGAGTGAACGAAGAAGTCTCGACAAACGATACGTCGGCAGAGGTGATATACCGGCGGAGGTCTGGAGAGAAGCAGCGGTACCCGCGCTGAGTGCGGGAATATCCAAGAAAAATACAGCGAAGAGATTTGGGAGAAAGTTTGGAGAGATTGGGGCGAGTGTCCCGGACATAACATAGACATCCGAAGACGCGGAGTGGAAGAGAGTGAGGAGGAACAGAGGGAAACAGGGTATGGAAAGGAGTCTCCCCCTGAAGTAAGGAGGAGGGAAGACGATTCAGAAGGTAAGTAGCAGTGAGGATGGCATCCCCCCAGAAGAGAAGAGGGACCTGGCGGTGGAAGAGGAGGGCACGAGCGGTTTCCAAAATATGCCGGTGTTTCCGCTCGGCCACCCCATTCTGCTGAGGGGTATCAGGACAAGAGGTCTGGTGGATGATGCCGTGGGCGCGGAGAAACTGCTGAAAGTGAGTGGATAAGTACTCCCGCCCATTGTCAGATCGAAGACATTTGACAGGGATAGAAAACTGTGTTTGGATCTCAAGAAAAAATGTCTGGAAGGTAGAGAAAACCTCTGTCCGATCCCGAAGAAGATAAAGCCATGTCATCCGGGAATAATCATCAATGAAGGAAATGTAATATTTATACCCAGATTGACTCGAGGTAGCACAGGGACCCCATACATCAGAATGAACCAAATCAAAGGGTTTGGCGGCCCGTGTGTCAACTCGAGGAGGATATGAGGTGCGATGATGTTTCGCAAAGCGACACGACTCACAAGGAAAGGAAAAACGGGGACTAATATCGGGGTAGAGCCGATGAAGTGCAGAGGCGGAAGGGTGGCCCAACCGGGAATGGAGGTCAACGGCATGAGCAGGGAGAGACGCGCAGGCGATGGAAGACGGGCCACCGAACATGTACACTCCATCCCGAAGCTGGCCTCTACCAAGTTCCCGGTTCGTCGTCCGCTCCTGAAACAAAACAGAAGACGAGGAAAAGAGAGCAGTGCAATTGAGATCCTTGGTCAGTTTGCTGATGGAAAGCAGGTTAAAAGGACTCCGGGGTACATGAGCCACCGAGGAGAGGTGAAGGGAGGAGGTGAGGGAACAGGAGCCAAAGCCGGCTATGGGGAGAGTGGACCCATCAGCAACAGTGATGGCAGAGGATCCACTATAGGGACGGTAGTGGGAGAGCATACCTGCATCCCCGGTGAGGTGGTCGGACGCACCAGAGTCAAGCATCCAAGCCGGAGAACGATGACTGACAAGGGCAGTGTGACCACCGGAATGGGCAAGAGAAGCCGACGAAGAGCCCGCGATGGAGGTGGACCGGTAATCGTGAATCAGCTGGAGCTCAGCCAGGGAGAGATCCAAGGACGAGGGAAGAGAAGCAGCAGGGGAGGGCGCTTCACGGAGCGCAGTCTGGCCCCGGCGGGGGTGCGACTCAGGACGACCATGCAGGACCCAGCAACGGTCCACCAGATGGCCGAGCTTGCCGCAATGCTGGCAGAGGGGGCGAGGTCGGCCGTCCCCACGGCCGCCTCCACGAGGGCTGGGAGGGCGACCACCGCCACGTCCGAGGAGCGCAGTGTGATCAGGAAGGGGGACGGGTGGTGCAAGGGCCCGATGTGCCTTCTGCAGGCGATGATAGACCTGCGGGATATCCAGTGTAGATGGGCTAGCAAGCATCTCGGTGGCCGTCGTGGCATAGTCCGGTGCGAGGCCATTCAGGAGGTTGAAGAGGCAGAGCTGGTCCCGCTGAGTCTGCGCTTCGGCCGGAGTTTGAGGAATCGGCCAAAGTTCCTGGAGTTCATCGCGGAGACCCTTCCATTCCATGAAGTAGGTGGGGAAGGTCCGATCCTGCTGGCGGATATGCGAGAGACGCTGTAGAACGTCAGAGACCCGGGCCAAGTTATTGGTCTCGGAGAACATGACAATCAAGGAGTCCCAGAGCTCCTTGACGGTGTTGGCAGTCCGGGTGACATCCTTCACGGAGCGGTCCATGGAGTTGACCAGTAGGGCGAATATTTTGCTGTCTGCCAGCTGCCAAGAGTCGAACTTAGGATCATTGAGTTCAGGTGGGGGTTTCTCAAGATGAGAATGAAGCCCCATGCCGCGGAGGGACATCAAGACCGTCTTCCGCCAGACAGAAAAATTAGTGGCATCCAGCCGGTCATCGACAAGCCGGGAGGAGGCCGTGATGAGGGACGGAAGAACGGAGGAGGCGTCCATGGAGGGCGGGCGCTGGACCCGTGCGCCGGGAGGCGGGTGGAGGAAGGGAAGCAGCCCGGAGATGCGGCCGGAGGGAGCAGCGACAGGTGGTCGCGCTCAGGATGGTGCGGCCGAGCAGGGGCGGCGCGAGGGCTGGGGCAGGAGCGCCGCAGGGCCGAGAGCAAGGCTGGACCGGGGCGCGCCGGGCGCCGGAAGGCCGAACCGGGAGCAACGCCGGGAACGGGCAGCGGGTAGGGAGCTGCTGGGGGGGCGAGGGTGCAGCGCCGGGGCGAGGCCGAGGGCGAGACGCCGGGAGGCGGTGCGCCGGGATGGCGGGGCGAGCCGGGAGCCGGGAGCCGGGGAGCCGGGAGCCGGGAGTCAGGAGAAGCCGCCGGGAGCCGGGAGTCAGGAGAAGCCGCCGGGAGCCGGGAGAGGCTGCTGGAGCAGAGGGAGGCGCGGGAGGCGCGGGGAGCAGCGGGAGGCGCCGGCGGGGGAGCAGCGGGAGGCCGCTGGCGGGGCGCGCGGGTGATGGCGTCGGGAGCAGCGGGAGGCCGCTGGGAGTAGCGGGAGGCCGGCGAGAGCGCTGGAGCAGCGGGAGGCGCCGGAGGGAGGAGATCCGTCGGGAGGGCCGGCGCGGGCAGGGGAGGTCCGGCGACGGGATGGGCTGCGACGGCGAGAGGGAGGCGCGGTGGGAACCGCGGCGGACCGGAGGGCCGGGAGGCGAGCTGGAGCCGCGCGAGAGGAGGGAGGTTCGTCGGGAGGGCCGGGAGCCGCGGGGAGCCGCGGGGAGGGTGCGGCGTCGGGGAGGAGCTCCGCAGGAAGGAGCCGGCGCAGGCAGCGTCGGGGGGAGAGAGGGCCGTCGGTTGAGGGCGAGGGAGCCGCGCAGGCGAGGGTGCGGGGGCGCTGGGGAGGGAGGGCCTGCCGGGAGGGAGGGCCTGCCGGGATCAGAGGAGCGCCGGGAGGGAGGGCCGGAGAGGAGAGGTGCGCCGGAGGGGAGGGCCTGCCGGGAAAACTAGGGCAGGAGGGAGAGAGGCGGGGCCGGGAGAGTGCCGGGAATCCGCAAGGGAGGGAGGATGTGGGATAAAAATCCCTCTGATACCATGTAGTTGGGTGAATTCCCCTTACCTCAATGTGAGGTGAGGACATCCTTTTATAGATTAGGAAACAAATGTACAGGATGGGTAAGTCCGATGTGGGACTCACCCATTTACACTTAAATGGGTTCCAACAATAACTAATAAATTTAATTAACCCTAAACAAAAAAAACATGAACTTTGTCACCCAATCGAACAACCATGAACAAAACAACACTCAACATATTAACACACATGAACCCAATTAAAGGATCTGAATCGAATCGTGGCATCTTAGTCGAAGGAAACTTTGAAACCTTAACTAACTGTAGAGTTTGGGAGAAGAAATCATATCCACGAAACCTTGTTAGGCGTTGAGGGATGAAGACTCTTGTTGAGTCGATGATGGGGTCCAGAGAGTAAGGGAGAAGACGAATTGTAAATATGTTTGTGTTTGTGCACGTCGTATTCTCTTCATTATTTTAACGGACTTTAAATCAGTGATTACAGAATCTAATATTGTAAAAGGAATTAAATATTTGTTTCATTTCATCGTCATATCAGTTTGTGTGATAACCAGTACAATTTTCTACTTATGACAACCATGTGGATATTCTTAGTTTATTTCCTGTCTGTATTCTATTACCGTCAGTTTTTTTTTTTTTTTTTTTGTTTCTCCCGGTTAGTAGAAAATAATTTTGGGGATTTTTTTGCTTGAACTTTATTTTGAGTAGAAGATAATTTTTTCATCGTTACATTTGACATCTTTTTTGCAGGCCTCTATTTAAAAGATCACTCTCAGATGGAAGTATTCTATGTGAAAGTGGCTCACCTATGGTTTCAGCAAATGTTGGGGAAAAGGGTGATATGGTTCATCCATTGCCTGAAAAATCCGTAGTGGGATTTTCTGAATCCACACCACTAATATCAACTAGTGAAAGTGATATATCTTATTCTAGGTTAGTAACCTTGATTCCTTTGATATCTCATGTTTTATTCAAAGAATTCTGTCCTTTATCATGATGCTTGCGGTATGTTGGCTGGTTATTTTTTTTAAAGTAATTATTATCAATAATTTTTTTGGATAAAATCTTGAATTGGTATTAAATTTTGATCGTGCTAAATTTAAGGGTTACTTTGTTTTTGACTTAAAAATGGATTGTATTTTTTTTTGTGTACTAATTTTAATCTAATGCAGCATTCTTAACAAATAATGTCTTCAATGCCATTCTTGACACAAGTTTTTTATAATTATTAACATAATAAATGTATATTCATTATAATAATTATATAATAGTAGTTATGTTTGTCAAAAAAATATTTTTAATACATTATTAATATTGTTGGAACCCATTTAAGTGTAAATGGGTGAGTCCCACATCGGACTTACCCGTCTTGTATATTGGTTTCCTAATCTATAAAAGAATATCCTCACCTCATATTGAGGTAAGGGGAATTCACCCATCTACATGGTATCAGAGGGATTTTTATCCCGAACCCTCCCTTCCCTGCGGATTCCCGGAATCCTCCCGGCCCCGCCTCTCTCCCTGCTGCCCTAGCCTTTCCCGGCAGGCCCCCCTCCTATTCCGGCGCAGCCATCTCGCCCGGCTCCTCTCCGGCCTGTCCCTCCCCGGCGGCGCCCTCGCTCTCGCCGCCAGATCCCGCAGCGCCTCCTGCCGGTCATCCCTCCCGAGCGGCAGCCTCCCGTCTGGCGCACTCCCTTCTCCCGCGCGCACCTCTCCTCCCGGCGGTCGTCCCTCCCGCTACGCCTCCACCTCCCGGCGGGCCTCCCTCCAGGCGCGGCACCTCGCCCAGCGGGCCTTCGCCCGGCGCCCGGCGTCCGCCGTTCTCCCGCGGTGCGCCCTCGTCCCAGCAAGCCTTCGCCCAGCGGCCACCCTGCCCCGACGACGCTCCTCCCGCAACATCTCTCTCCAGGCGGCCCCCTCTCTGCCTCAAGCCCGTCGCCCCGTCGCGACTCCTCCCTCCCGCGGCCCTCTGTCCCGCGGCTCCCGGCTCCCGCGACTCATCCCGGCGGATCTCCTCCTCTCCCGTCGCGGCACATCCCGTCGCCGGACCTCCACTGCGCGCGACGGCCCTCCCGACGGATCTCTCCTCCCAGCGGCGCTCCCTCCCTGCGACGCTCCCTCCCGGCCAGCCCCACCTCGCCCCGACGGAACGCCCTCGGCCCGCAACCCTCCTGCCCTCGGCCCGACGCCCGCGGCTCCCGTCGCGCCTCCCTCCTCTTGTCCCAGCGCCGGTCCTCCGTCCCAGCGCTGGACCTCCCGCCCCGGTTCCTCCCGCGTCGGCTCCTCCTCCGGCGGCCCTCCTCCTGCAACCGCCCTCCGCAGCGGCTCTCTTCCCAGCAGCGGCTCCCGCCCGATCCGGCGCTCCCCAGCCCGTCTCCCAGCGGCTTCCCTGCAGCTACCCTGCGGCCTTCCTGCACCGTCGGCCCAGCCCCCTACGTTAATGGCGGGCGTGTCCGCCCGCGGCCCTCCGACATCACCTCCGGACGACATCATTCCGGCAGGGCCGCACCCTCACTTCCATTGTCGGCCTTCCCGAGCACCTATGCACTCAGCCGAGCAGCTCTCCCATCCTCCATCATCGGCTCTACCGCGCAACGGTCCTCCTTCATCCAGTACCCGTTACAGGACAACACTCTCGCCAGAGGAGATTGCTTTGGTCAAATCTTATTGAGCGACTGCGCCACCATCTTCTTCTCTCGCCCCACTTGCTCAGACTGGCAACTCCACCGCCTGTGTTTCTCATCGACAGACAGCTTGGATGTTTGACTCCGGTGCGTCGGAACATCTCACAGGAGACTCCACCGCCTGTGTTTCTCATCGACAGACAGCTTGGATGTTTGACTCCGGTGCGTCGGAACATCTCACAGGAGACTCTGGTATGTTCACTACCTATCATCCGTACACCGGTGCCTCTGCCATTACTGTTGTTAATGGCTCAACAATCCCTATTACCGGATATGGCACATGTTCCTTGACCCCGTCTCTTCCCCTGACGTCGGTCGCTCATGTTCCTCAAAGTCCCTTTAATCTTATCTCTGTCAGCAAACTCACCACAGATTTGAATTGTGTTGCTACTTTTAGCTCATCTGGTGTTGTTTTTCAGGAGCGGAAGACGAATCGGGAAATTGGTCGAGGTTATCTTCGGGATGGGGTTTACCTGTTTGATACCCCATCATCCCTTGCTTGCTCATCCACCACAGCCCGAGCCCTTGACCTCCATTCCCGCCTTGGCCATCCACCGCCTTCCACCCTCCATAAACTTTGCCCCCAATTCAGTTCTCACCTCTCCTTCCATTGTGAATCCTGCAAGTTTGTCAAACATCATCGGACGACGTATGCTCCTCGCCCGGAACCACGTGCAGCGGCTCCTTTCGCTCTTGTTCATTCCGATGTATGGGGTCCTTGCAGGGTTCCTAGCCAGTCAGGGTACAGTTATTATATCAACTTTATTGATGATTACTCCCGCATGACCTGACTTTACCTTCTTCGAGATCGAACAGAGGTTCTCTCAACCTTTCAGACATTTTTTCAAAAAATCCAGACACAGTTTTCTCTCCCTATGAAATGTCTCCGATCTGACAATGGGCGAGAATACTTATCCACTCATTTTCAGCAGTTTATGAGGGCCCACGACATCATCCATCAGACCTCCTGTCCTGATACCCCTCAGCAAAATGGGGTGGCCGAGCGGAAACACCGACATATCTTGGAAACCGCTCGTGCCCTCCTCTTCCACCGCCAGGTACCTCTTCTTTTCTGGGGGGATGCCATCCTCACTGCTACTTACCTTATCAATCGTCTTCCCTCCCCCAGCCTTCAGGGGGAGACTCCTTTTCATACCCTGTTTCCCTCTCTCCCTCCTCACTCCCTTCCACTCCGTGTCTTTGGATGTCTCTGTTATGTCCGGGACACTCGCCCAAATCTCTCCAAACTATCACCCAAATCCCTTCGCTGTATTTTTCTCGGGTATTCCCGCACTCAGTGCGGGTACCGATGCTTCTCTCCAGACCTCCGCCGGTATATCACCTCTGCCGACGTTTCGTTTGTCGAGAGCTCTCCTTTCACTCTCCCCTCTCCTTCTCCTGACACTACCATCGATGACTGCCTTCCGCTCATGGTTCACCCGCCTCTGGTGTCTCCTCCGACCGATCATCTCTTTGGACAGACCTACTCTCGTCGTCCTTCCATTGGATAGAGCCATATCCTAAATACTGAATTACCCCCCTCAAACTGGAGCATACTCCAACTTGATACACTAATTCACAAGATTGACCAACATGACTGTTGAACTGATCTACATGGGTACCGGGGAGGTGTCATGGAAGATCTCTTCAATGAGGTGTATGGATGCCATGATCTTCTCAGCTATCAGAGAAGATGCCAGAACTGGCTTTAGAGAGGACGCCTGGAATTGGTCGTCTGAAATATGATGTCTGGAATAGGTTGTTGAAAGAATGATGTCTGGAATAGGTTGTCGAAAGAAGATGATGGAAATGACTGTTCGAAATATGATGCAACATCTTCAAAGATGCCGCGAAGCACAAGAGCAACAACTGAGGGTGTGCGGCAGAGAAGCCTGACAGCGAGTGTCTGGGCAGTAATAGCGGGGTTCAAAAGGCCTGGGCAGTGGTGGTAACAAGACAATAGAGTTTGGACAACATCAGGATGGTGCTTGGGTGCATGTTCAGGGGTTGGCGTGCATCTTGGAAGAGTAGGGGCCTGGGCATGCAAGCAGGGAGGCGCCTGATGGTGCTCTAGATCATTGGGTGAGCAGGGACCCCACGCGGCCGAGGCATGCCGGTTAATAATTTATTACCTTCCGGGGAGGGGTGAAATACATAAGAAAATACTCACATGCACTCACGCACATGGGGAGACTCGAACATAAGACCTCCCAGATGCCAGTCATGGTCGCTAACAATTGGCTTGTAACCTCACCTACAGCTTCAAAAGGTTAATAATAATAATAACAACAACCGCAAAACAACCACAAGTTGTGGCTTCAAAAGGTTTATGATAGGTATGCGCAGGGGTGCTGCTGTGATGTTTGGAATCTGGCAAGGTGTAGAGTTAGTAACTTCTATTTAGAGGCCTTGGGGAATATGCTGGGCATCCTGGGGGAATAGTCTTGGGGCTCATAACTGTCAGAGGAGGCTTTTATGGAGGGGGTCAGAGGGAATATACTGGGGAATGGAATGAGGAATATGTTAGGGGGGGCCCCACAGATGGTTAAAAGGGGCTGTTATAAATTGGGAGGGTTGGAGAGATTTGAGGGGAGAGAATTATCTGGTTAGCAAAGGCAACTGTGAGGCTTGGGCGAGGGTGCTGAGTGCCTCTTGAGGGGAGCCACGACTCCACCCTTCTTCCATCTTCTCTTCTTTCTTCTCCCTCTTATATTTTTGGTTTTAGTCTCTTTTAATACAAAGAATCCGGTGTTGGTGTCCTATCAAATTGGTCCAACCTGCCAGATAATTCCTGGGGGCGGAGAGCGGAGCGCAGCTGGTTAACTTCTGGGGGAGGACATCCCTGCCAACATTTTTCTCCCCGGGTTAATGCCACCAGAATTCACCACGTCACTGCCAAATATTAACGCTACTGGAAATTGTTGCCGGAGGCCTCTCGTTGCGGAGGGGAGTTCTGCCGGAAACAAGCATTGTCGGAGGAAAATGCTAGAAATGGAGGCACGATTGGATGACTTGGAACAACGCATAGAGCGAGCTGCAACAACTATTTCTAATTTGGTGGTGACTTGGGAGCAAGAGAGGCGGGATCAAGGTGAATTTCGGAAGGATCTGGCTTGAGAGCTTGCAGAACTTCACTAATCGATAGCAGGCCTGGTGCGATGCTGAGATAAAGTGATGCGGTAGGAAGAAGAACGGTCGACCTTAGTGACGGACCTGGCGGCATCACGTGATGGGGAGTCCGTTGCAGATGTACAACGCAGTTGGGAGCTACGACCTGCTACGCACCCCAACAAGTTGGTTTCGGACAATTCGGTGAGTGGAATTGCCTATGTTTGATGGCAAAGATTCGCAAGGCTGGATAGTGCGCGAAGAACTCCTTTTCCACATTCAGCAGACGCTGAACGAAATAAAGGTCCCCCTCACTCAGGTATGCATGGTGGGAAACACTAAATACCGGTTTAATATTGTGCTAGAGGTCCATATGAAGTTATCATGGTTAGTCTTTAGGGAGGAATTATTGGAGCGATTTAGCAGTTTGGAAGATCAACAATCTTACGCGACGATGATTGTCTTGCAACTGCATGGAACACCTCGAGAATACATGGAGCTAGTGTTGCGGAATCGTCGGGAGACACAACGACAGAAACGAGAAAACGAAAGAAAGGAATGCAACAAGAACACAATGATTTACGTGGTTCGGGAATAATCCCTACGTCCACGGGAGAGGCAGAATTTCACTATATCGGGAGCACAAATTACAGAGGTTTTTCAGTGATAACCCTAGCCTGAAAATGGGCTATAAAACAATGGAGAAGACGATCACTGTTTGAAAAGTGAGTCCGCTTCGCTACAGTGAACGACGACCAGCTTTGTCAAAAGCGCTGTAGTGGCTGCCGGCTGTAAGTCAAAAATGCTACAGTCCAGTTGAACCCGAAGTCCGCACTGCTACAGTGCCTGTCGGTGTTGGTGTCGGTCGGTTAACTCCGCTACAGTAGTCAGAGATGCTACAGTTGACAGTGGTGTCAGCTCCCAACCGGATCGGACAACACCAATCCAACAATCTCTCACTTGTAGTCTGATCCACTGCACTGCTATGCTTCGATGCAACTGATGAAGACAACTTACTTAATCTAAGTTCTTCATCTTCTTCACTCACCAGTGGCGTGCTTTCCATTCACAGATTCATGAAATACAAACTGTTTTCCTCTTGTGCTCCCATCATGTCCTTCATTATTCTTCCTCTTATCCTCCGTTCATCAGTGGAGACCAACAGAGGCACAACAGTGCCTCAACTTCTGTATCACCATAGGCTTTGTCAACATGTCTGCCGGATTGTTGGTTCCACAAATCTTCTGCAAAGTCAGCAACCCATCCTGTATCATACCTCTGATGAAATGGTACTTCAACTGAATGTGCTTCGTCCGGGCATGAAACACTGGGTTCTTGGCAAGATGTATAGCACTCTGACTGTCACAATGCAATACATTCTCCTCTCGCTTTCTTTCCAATTCATCCAAGAAGTTTTTCAGCCAAACCATCTCTTTCCCAGCTTCTGTTACAACAATATATTTTGCCTCTGTGGTGGATAAAGCCACCACCTTCTGCAATTGTGATATCCAACTTGCCGCAGTTCCTCCACAGGTAAAAACATAACCCGTGGTACTCCTCCTGCTGTCGACATCGCCTCCAAGGTCAACATCCACATACCCCTGCAATGAATTTCCTTTCCCAAAGCATCGAAATACCTCCTTGCTGCCCTTCAAATACCTCAGTATCCACTTCACAGCTTCCCAATGTTGCTTTCCAGGGTTAGCCATATACCTGCTCACAACTCCCACTACATGAGCAATGTCAGGTCGAGTACAGACCATGACATACATCAGGTTTCCAACAGCTGATGCGTATGGAACTCTTGCCATGTACTCAACCTCTTCTACCGTCTTTGATGATTGCTCTTTTGATAGTTTGAAATGGCTCGCCAGGGGAATAGAGACTGCCTTTGCTTCCATCATACTGAATCTTCTCAAGATCTTCTCAATGTAATCAGCCTGTGACAATATTAATGTTCTAGCTGTGCGGTCTCTCTTGATCTTCATCCCCAGAATCTTGTCAGCTTCTCCAAGATCTTTCATTTCAAACTTCTCAGCCAACTGTCCTTTCAGCTCATTAATCCTCCGCATACATGATCCTGCAATGAGCATGTCATTCACATACAGAAGCAATATAATATATTAATCACCAAAGGACTTGATGTAGCAACACTAATCCATGCCACATCGTTTATATTCATTTTTAGGCATAAATGAATCAAACTTCTTGTTCCACTGGCTCGGTGCCTGCTTCAGTCCATATAAGCTCTTCTGGAGTTTGCACACCTGGTCTTCCTTTCCAGACACTACATATCCCTCTTGCTGCTGCATGTAGATGTCCTCCTCCAGATCTCCATGAAGGAAAGTAGTCTTGACATCAAGCTGCTCAAGATGCAAGTCTTTTGACGCCACAATGCTGAGAACCACCCGGATGGTGGTATGCTTCACTACAGGTGAGAAGATTTCAGTGAAATCTACTCCCTCCTGTTGAAAGCCTTTCACCACTAGCCTTGCCTTGAACCTCCTCTTGCCATCATGTTCTTCCTTGACCCGGTAGACCCACTTTTTCTGCAATGCTTTCTTTCCTCTTGGCAGAGGTGTCAACTCCCAAGTGTTGTTATCATGCAATGAGGAAATCTCCTCCTTCATAGCCAGCTCCCACTTGCTCGACTCCTTCAGCTGCATTGCTTTTTCAAAGCATTCTGGTTCTCCACCGTCAGTCAATAATAAATAGTGTAAAGATGGCGAATACCTCTGTACAGGCCTTCGCACCCTTGTTGATTTCCTCAACTCCACTGAAGTAGTAGGTTCCACCGGTTCCGATGTCTCATGCTCAGATACACCTTCAAGCTCCACTTTCTCTTTGTATTCTGATTCAATGTTCCCATTTTCATCTTCAACTGCATGGCGATATTTGTACATGACACCTTCATTGAATACCACGTTTTGGCTCCTGATGACCATCCTGTTGAGATAATCCCAAAAGCGATACCCAAACTCCTCACCACCATAGCCAATAAAGAAACATTTTTTGGACTTGGCATCAAGCTTGTCCCTTGCATTAGCATCAACATGAACATATGCTAAACTCAACATGAACATATGCTAAATTGCCAAAGACTCATAAATGTGAGAGTCTTACCACCTTAACAGACCAGAGTTTCTCGGGTAGACATTCTCCCATTGGCACAAAGGGACTCCTGTTTATGAGATATGCTGCCATTTTCACTGCATCAGCCCAAAAGGTCTTGGGTAACCCCGAATGCAGCCTCATGCTCTTGGCACGTTCATTCAGTGTCCTATTCATCCTCTCTGCCACACCATTCTGTTGTGGTGTTCCTGAGATTGTCTTCTCCCATCAAATTCCATTTTCAGAACAAAATTCCCTGAACTCCTAACTGCCATACTCTCCACCGCTGTCAGACCTCAAACATTTCAGCTTTGCTCCTGACTCGTTCTCCACCATGACTTTCCACTTCTGAAACATCTTAAACACATCAAATTTATTCTTCAGAAAGTAAACCCATACCTTCCTTGTTGAGTCATCGATGAATGTCACATAATATTGTGACCCTCCGAGGGATGGTATTGGTGCAGGCCCCCAAGCATCTGTATGCACCAGGTCCAGCTTTCCAGCCTTCGGTGTTCTGCCTCCTTTTGCAAAGGACGCCTTCTGCTTTCCAAAGATGTAATCTTCACATAAGCCTACTTCCACCGACTTCAGCTCTGGTAGCAACCCTTTTGTTGCAAGCACCTTCATCCCCTTTTCACTCATGTGGCCGAGTCTGTAGTGTCACAGTTGAGAACCTCCGACAACTTCCAGTGATGCAGCCATGTTCATGCAAGTTTTTGTCATGTTGTACAGGGTGCCATTCTTTGCTCCCCGAGCTATGACCTTAGCTCCTCGGGTGATCTTCCATGCACCACCAGTGAATGTGGTACTCAACCCTGCATCATCAAGTTGTCCAACAGAAATAAGGTTTCTTCTCAAGCCAGGGATATACCTCACGTTTTCCAGAACCAGCAAACTCCCACTGTTGGTCTTGATCGGTGCATCTCCTTTACCCACAATCTGCAAGGGCTCATCATCAGCAAGATGCACCTTGCCAAAATTTCTAGAAACAAAATTGTTCAGGAAACCATTCTCCGATGTAGAATGAAAAGACGCCCCAGAGTCTAAAATCCCAGACTCCATCGGGCTGTCCACGTTCAGCAGTAACACGTCATCAGTTCCTTCAGCTGCAGTGTTTGCTCCACTGGTTTCAGGTCCCTTCCGGTTATCTCTGCACTCCTTCTTGACATGTCCTTTCTTCCCGCAAGTCCAGCAGGTTGGACCAGGCCCCTTTGCCTTGTCTCTGCTCTTTCCTCTTGACTTCGATCGTCCTCTGCGATTGTCCCGCTGTGGGTACCTTCCTCTTCCTTCAACGTTCAAAGCAGAACCAGAGAATCTGCCTGATTCTCTTCTTCGAACATCCTCACTAAGGATTATGTCCCGTATATCTTTCAGAGCTATCTTCGTATTCCCTGAAGTGCTGCTCACAGCTGTTACAGTTGCTTCCCAACTCTCTGGTAACGAAGATAGTAAAACCAGCGCACATACCTCATCACCAAGATCAATGTCCACCGATGACAACTGACTTATGATGGTATTGAATTCGTTGATATGATCTGCAACAGTTCTCCCTTCAACCATTTTCAGGTTGAACAATCGTCGTATCAAATGCACCTTGTTTGCCGCAGAAGACTTCTCATACATGTTTGCGAGGGCTTTCATCAGGTCCACCGTCGTCTTCTCCTCTCTGATGTTGAACGCCACGTTTTTGGCCAACGTTAGGCACACGACACCCAGAACCTGTCGATCCAGTAGCTCCCACTCCGTCTTCTCCATATCTGCTGACTTCACACCCAGAAGTGGCAAGTGCATCTTTTTCTGATAAAGATAATCCTCGATCTGCATCCTCTAGAAACTGAAATCAGTTCCATCGAAGCGATCGATCTTCACTTTGCCTTCATCCAGAGCCATTGTTGGAGAATTCTGAACTCACCTTTTGATACCAGTTGTTGTGGAATCGTCGGGAGACACAACGACAGAAACGAGTAAACGAAAGAAAAGAATGCAATAAGAACACAGCGATTTACGTGGTTCGGGAATAATCCCTACGTCCACGGGAGAGACAGAATTTCACTATATCGAGAGCACAAATTACAGAGGTTTTTCAGTGATAACCCTAGCCTGAAAATGGGTTATAAAACAATGGAGAAGACGATCACTGTTCGAAAAGTGAGTCTGCGTCGCTACAGTGAACGATGACCAGCTTTGTCGAAAGCGCTACAGTGGCTGCTGCCTGGAAGTCAAAAGTGCTACAGTCCAGTTGATCCCGAAGTCCGCACTGCTACGGTGCTTGTCGGTGTCGGTCGGTCAGCTCTGCTACAGTAGTCAGAGATGCTACAGTTGCGGGCCACAAGCATTCGGCCCAACCGGATCGGGCAACACCAATCCAACAGCTAGGAAACATAGCACCCTGTCCAGGTGGTGCCTTTGCCAGAGCGTTCTGGAAGCGGCTGAGGCTTCCATTTTTCCCTTTGTCACACCTTTCTTTTCACCGGTGAGGGATGAAGTGATTGCTGTGTCTGGTGAAGGAGCCGAAATTGTTGATTTACAGACAACAATTCAATCAGATTTCCTGTCAGAATTGAGGACAAAATTCCCTGGCCCATATGAAGCTACAATCGATATAGATCCGAAGAAGCACCTCAAGACAAGCACTCAAACATGTTCTGAAGAATTTGATAGAGATCTGCCAGCCTGCTTGGAAGGCACTTTCCAGAAGCGGCAAAGAAGACATTGTGCAGGGGGTGCAACTGTCAGTGGGCCATGAGAAGTTGAGAAATGGTTAGAGGGGAACATCCTAGGGGAATATGTTGTGGGGCCATGGGAATATTTTGGGGCATCTGTTGTAGGGCAGTTGGCTGTGGGCCATGCGAAGTTGAGAAATGGTTGGAGAGGAATATCCTAGAGGAATATGATGCGGGGCCATGAGAATATTCTGGGGCATCTGTTGTAGGGTCCTTATGACTATAAGAGGAAAGAGGAAGGGGGTACTGCAGGTAGGAAGAGTTTAGTAACAAATTGGCCTTGGGCTTGGGTGGCAGATCTCGGGGAACTCCCATATAATTCTCCTACTTTCCTTCTCCGGTCTTCTTCTATTCCTCCTACACTATAATTATTGTTCCAATTTTGTCTTCATATATATTAAGAAGTCGGTTCTTGTGGGATTGCTGCCGACTCACTTTTGAGGAGGCGCACATTGCTGGGCTGCGATCCTTGGATGCGGGTGTTGCCGACTTTATCTCATTACAAAGGAACGCGCTGCCGAATAACCATTGCGGGGGAGGAGACGCGCGCTGCTGGATCGCGAACAAATCAGACTTGCACTGCTGGTCTTGATTTCAACGCAGGGGTGTACAGCGGCAGAGGACACCGCCGGTTCAATATGAAATGACGGAGGAATGTCCAACGAGGTGACTAGTGTTGGTCGACGTCAACATGATGCCGGTGCCCGAGCTCGGGACTCATTCATGGCGCTGGGGGAGGTGCAACTGAATTTCCTGGAATTACAATCGAGCCTCGAACTTGCCTTCTGATAGAGGGACAACCTGCTGTAAAAATTTCCCTGATCAAATTTTCCCAAGCTTTGAATCTTTTCGGTTTCTCTTTGGTTGCTAGGTTCGAGCGTCGTCGGCCTTCAACGTTGATTTTGGATCGTCATTTCAACTCAGATTGGGGTTTGAAAAACCTAGCTGTGGTAGGTCTTTTGGATCCTCGACATATGCTTATTCAACTTTCGAATGAAGATGATTTTGCTTTGGCATGGTCTTGAGGGTCTCGAGTTTTCCAGTCGATATGTTTCATCCTGTTGAGGTGGACGTTTGATTTCTCTTTGCACAAAGATCCTCCGACATCTGCTGGCTGGGTCAGGTTTCCCCAGCTACTATTATCGTTCCAGAATCAGTCAATTTTGAAGCTCTTAGGTAATTCATTGAGGCATTTTCTCTGTTTTGATTCACACACCCGGTCTCTTCAGCACCCGATTGTCTCAAATTTGCATTGAGGTTGATATTTCCAAACTCTTACCTGATTTCATATGGATTATCATCTCTAGAGAGCTTCGGTTTAGGCAACCAATCATCTATGAACCTCATATTGGTTACTGCGTTAATTGTCTTTGTCAAGACCATGTTTCTCATAATTGTTGCTGGCAACCAGTTGCATAAAACCTTCTTGGAGAGTGTCCAACAGCTGCTCCTGCTCTACGAGAGGATCGTTTAGAGGGCTTGATTCAAGAGGTTGCAAAGCCTAGAAACTCCCACATGTTGAAGGGCCTGATTCATGTGGCTGTTGGGTCTGATCCTAATTCCTCTTTGGTTGTTGGTCATGCCTTTGAAAGCAGTGGGAAATTGTGTTGGAGAGTTGTTCTTACACTGGCAGCAAAAGTGAATACTGCTGGTGAGATGCGATCCGAGGGAGTGGCAGTTGCCTTAACGGCTTGCTCTGCTCCAGGTGGTGCAATCTTTTCAAGTAATTCTGATTTCCCAAAGGCGGAAGCTGCATGTGCATGCAAGCGCCTACAGGGAGAGAGGGGCAGTGGAACATGCTGCAGCTATTCCTATTTGTTGGACAATGTTAGAGTCCCACATTGGTTTGCTCGGGCTTGTCATCCTTTTTCTCTATCTATAGAGAAAGGGTTCCACTTCTCATTGAGGTACGAGGTACGGTTCTGCATGGTATCAAAGGAGGCTACCTAACCCTAGCTCTCCCTCTCGTGTTTTTCCCTTTCCATCCCCTGCCTCCTGCTGTGCCCAACCTCCGCCCGCCCGCGCGATCCCTCTACCGGTCGCGACAGCCCCCCGATGCCCTTCCCATGTAGGACGCGACAGCCCCCGACCCCCCTCTTCTGTCGGCCGCGACTGCCCCCCAACGACATCCTTGTGCGCCGATCCTCTTCTGGCTGCACCCCTGTGCGACGGCCCTGACGACCCCCTTTAGTCCCGTTGCACCTCCCCTCCCACGCGTCCACCCGGTTAGACGGTCCCCCCACCCCATGCCTTCGCATCAGGACCCGTCGCCCCTTCTTGGTGTGTCCTTGTGCCAGCATCCATCCAAGTGCGCCCAACCACCATGTGGCTCCCCTGGCGACTGCACCTTTGCTCGCCACCCCTGATGTCTTCGGGCTACTCAAGCGCACCCATATGCCCCTGCTCATGGCGCCTCTTCCTGCACGTCTCCTGCCGGCCGCTGCCCTCTTTTGTCCAACAACGCCACTTCAGATCCGCGATCCTCTAGGCGCACCTCAACCTTGCCCTTTTGCTAATCGCATATAACACTCCCAAGTTCGGGCCTCCCAGTGCCCCTGCTTACCTATGGCGTTTCTCTCCGGCATCACGCCGTCATCAGTTCGTGATCACAATTTCTGCATATCATTGGCGCAACCTTGTCTTTCATGCTGAGGTCAGATTTCCCATCTCGGACTGTTCTTGCCGAGTGGGTTCTTGCAGCCTCTTCCCCATCTCCTTCTAGACATGGCAGCATCCTAACCACCGTTTGATATCCAGCAACACCTGGACCTCTCTACGGATGAGATTGCGTTTATACACTCTCATCGGGCTGCTTTGCCACCTACCTCTTCTTTGGCCTCAATTGCTCAGACTGGTGGCCCTATCGCTTGTGTATCTCGTCGATTGACAGCTTGGATGCTTGATTCTGGTGCTTTTGATCATCTCACAGGTGATGCAGGTATGGTTACTACCTATCATCCGTATATAGGTGCCGCTGCCATTACTGTTGCAGATGGATCTACAATCCCTATTGCGAGATTTGGTACATGCTCTTTGAATCATTCTATTCGCTTGACTTCAATGGCTCATGTTCCTCGCAGTGCTTTTAATCTTATCTTCATCAGTAATCTCACAAAGCATTTCAGCTGTGTTGCTATTTTTACATCTTTCGGTATTGTTTTTCAGGAGCGGTCGACGAATCAGGAGCTTGTTAGAGGCCGTCTTAGTGATGGAGTGTACATGTTCGATACCCCACCAGCCCTTGTTTACTCTTCTACCTCTACTCGTGCCCTCGGCCTACATTTTCGCCATGGTCATCCACCGACTTCAGTCTTACATAAGTTTTGCTTCCATTTCAGTGCCCACCTTTCCTTCCATTGTGAAGGATGACATGACTATATCTCCTTTGTGATCGTTCAGAGGTGTGATATTTTCAAAACTTTTTACTACGAAATTCACACTCAATTCCCCAAGCCTATTAAATATCTTCGCCCAGATAATGATTGAGAATATTTATCTTCTTCTCTTAAGCAATTTCTCAAAGATCATAGTGTCCATCATACATCTTGCTCTGATAACCCTCAGCAGAATGGTGTGGCCGAGCGTAAACGTCGTCATATTCTGGAAACTATTCGGGTCTTATTATTTCACATATAGATGCCTCTTTCTTTTTGGGGTGATGCTATTCTTATTGCCACCCATCTTATCAACCGTCTTCATTCTTCTATCCTTCAGGGGGTGAGTCTGCTTTTGGCTCTTTTCCCCTTTATTCATCCTCACCCTCTTCCGCTTCGTGTGTTTGAGTGTCTTTGTTATGTTCGTGATACTCGTCCCCATCTCTTTAAATTTTTCCCAAAGGCCCTCCATTGCATCTTTCTGGGATACTCTCGTACCCAGCGCGGGTATCGTTGTTTATTTTTTGACTTGGTCCGTTATTTCATCTCTGCTGATGTCTCATTCATTGAGAACTCTCCATTGTTATGCTCTCCAACCTCTCCCCATCCTGCTACCACCATCGATGACTGTCTCCCTCTCACTATCCACTCACCCACCCCTGCCTCCGTTGACCCAATCAGATGGTCTTCGCTTTGGCTCTGTCTACTCTCATCGTCCATCGAATATACCCCTCTGTCCCGACTGAGGAAACCATTCCCCATCTTCGTACGTCGCTCCTTATATGGGCATCGATGACTTGCCGATTGCATTGCAGAAAGGTACTCGCTCTTGCCAGAATAATCCTCTCCATACAACTTTATACAAAGGTTTCTCCGCTCTGGAGATGATATCTGTTCCTTGTACGGTTGCTGAGCCTAAATCTCACCCTGAGTGGCTTCAAACAATGTGGGATGAATTACAAGTTTTGGCCGACAATCACACCTGGGATGTGGTCCCCCTTCTGACAGGTAAACAGGTTGTTGGTAACAATTTGATTTATTAAGTTCGCCTAAATGTAGATGACACTCTTTATCGTCTTAAAGCTCGTGTCGTGGCAAAAGGCTTCGCCCAGACGTATGGTGTTGATTATTTCGATACTTTCTCTCCGGTTGTTAAAATGACCTCTGTTCGATTATCCATATCTATCTCTTGCAACTGCTCATAATTGGCCTCTTCATCAATTTGATGTCAAGAATGCGTTTCTCCATGATTTTTTTGAAGAAGTGAAATATTTACAACAACCTCCTGACTTCCTTTCCTCAGGGATGAAGCCTCATGTTTGTCGGCTTCGTCGGTCTATCTATGGGCTCAAACAGTCTCCTCATGTGTGGTTTAACAGATTTTGCACTGCCATCACTACCTTTGATCTATCTCAGAGTATGGAGGTTCACACTGTTTTCTATCGGCAAACGTCTTTTGGGTGCATCATGTTAGTTGTGTATGTTGATGATATCAATATTACTGGGAGCGATTCACATAACATTACCCATCTCAAGGCTTATCTTCAACAACAATTTCATACCAAAAACTTGGGTCCTTTGACATATTTTCTTGGCATTGAAGTCTCCCGTTCTCCAACTTGCATCTTCCTTTTACAACGAAAATATGCATTGGATATCTTGTAGGATAATGGCTTGTCTCAGGCAACTGCCATTGACACTCCTCTTAAACCTGGGGAACAATCTATCCATGATGCAACTTACTCATGCTCTCATCCGAATAGTTATCGACGTCTTGTGGGAAAACTCAATTATCTTACCATGTCTCGTTCGGATATTACCTGTGTTGTTAGCAAGGTCAGTCAATTCATGGAACATCCAACAAAATCTCAATGGGACGCTGTCATTCGCATTGTCAAATACATTAAGAAAGACTTTGCCCGTGGTCTTCGGTATTTCCATCACGATCATTTGGACATTGAAGTCTTCTGTGATGCTGATTATGTTGGCTACTTATTTATCCGGAAGTCTACTTTTGGGTTTGCGGTTTTTCTGGGTGGTCATTTAATCTCCTGGCGAAGCAAGAAACAATCTGTCATCTCCCGATCCTGTGCTGAATCTGAATACCGTGCAATGGCTACAATCACTGCTGAAATTCTATGGCTTCGTCAAATTCTTCATGAAATTGGTTTCTCGCCACAGAATTCTGCTCATATTTGGTGTCATAATCAGGCGACTAGGAAGATTGCTTCGAATTCGGTGTTCGATGGATGCCAAAACATATTGAGATTGACTGTCACTTTCTTCGCCATCATTTGGAG